>JAVJIF010021513.1:22500-90956 GCA_038442645.1 Agave tequilana
AAAGGATTTG
Organism: Agave tequilana; assembly: GCA_038442645.1. NCBI lineage: Eukaryota > Viridiplantae > Streptophyta > Magnoliopsida > Asparagales > Asparagaceae > Agave > Agave tequilana. The sequence continues at coordinate 22,511 of JAVJIF010021513.1, forward strand.
AGCCAAAATCTTTTCCACTTAAATATCAACATCCGACATTCAAATATAAGATATTTTCATAACTATGTCCAATAGGATATGAATCCGTATTCTTTTCGGCTGATTTGAATCTGTTTACATCCTTATTCAAAGTAGTTCGGTTTAAGGGTAAGGATCGATGAGGCAGTTCCAATTCAGTTTCACCGCTAAGGAGACAAGTTTTCTTATTCATAGAAAACCCTTCCAACAAGGATTTACCCACCTTATTCATTTAAAAGAGAAGGAGAAATACACAGTTGACAGAAACTACATAAACAACGCACACACCTTCAGAGTTCGAGCAAACACATGCAACATATATACTCTCGGATCTCAACCATATCATAGGCTGGAATCCTAGAAGTATTTATTCATGAACTGACAGAGGTCGATTGCTTCTGACTCAACCACCGAACTGAGCCTTATATTCATTCCAGAGCTCATCAACAGTGTTGCCAGTGAATTGCACGAAGAAGAAGCTATCATATCCATTCTGCATCATAGCATTGAGATAAGACACAAACCCCGTGTGCCTTTCGTTGCAGTAGTCAAGAAACCGAGCAGTTACATCGTATCCCTCATCCCACCGGAATCCTTCTCCTCTTCGTACCCAACGTGCAGGTGCATATCCGGCCTTCAACCTAAAGAAATCTGCAATCCAGTGAGCAGGCCGATGGGAGCCTTGCCGTGCGCGTCCCACTGCCACACGCGTGCCACCTCATGATACAAGATCCCCGTGAATTCGGTCCTCACATCGCCCAAATAGTTTCCAATGTAGTCGGCGCTCACGAAGATCCTCCCGTTGATATTGGTAACGATACCGGGCATGCTCTGAATTGTTAGAGCAATGAGCGTAACATTCTTGCGAAACTGTTCAGGCTCCTCACCGAAGAATTTCCAGAAGTAGGAGGCTGCTTTTTTGAGAACGTGTATGCTGTATTCGAGTCCTATCTCGTTCTGGAAGCGAGTACCGCCTGGTGTGCCAATGGCATTGTTGATGGCTTCGTATTCACAAGCGTAGGAGGAGCCTATGATGATAGCAGAAGCAATGAGAGAAGCAAGAAATAGAGTAGGAATCTTCATAGTTGCTTAATTTCGTAAGCTTATCTCTTTTCCTTGCCCCAGCTAGCCCTTTTGAGCCCTTTATATATGCATGGTACATAGTTGTTGCTGACTGCGACGAGCATGTTTCGATATTTTCAATGTATGTGTTATAAAAAGCATATAATAAGTATCAGCTGATACTACCAATACATATTCCCTGTGTCTGATCCTTCCCTACAATGGCAAATAACCAAACAACTGCTACGCTGCTATATGTCTGTAGTTGTTGCAGGAGGCGAGAGTTCTAATGTTCCACTTCACATATCCATTGTTCGCGCCTTCCCCAATATGATGATGAGGAGATCTCTCACATTTTCAATGTGGGAGATCAAAGAGTCATTAATTCAATATTTCAAGTTTATTAACCATGTTTTGTCATTATATATATGTAGGCATGTTTTAAATTGATGGAATCTGTGAAGGAATCGAGCTGTACGCATAAGACGGAAACATGTACATAACAAAAATTTGAAGTTACCTCGTTAAAGATAAGTTTCCGGAGATTCTCAGATTGAGCATTGACGAAGCTTTAAAGAAAGTTTCTCCTCAAAGAGCCTCCACAAGCAAAGAGTCGAAGCCTCCAACTGAATCTGCCTGTCCCAGTGTGGATGCAACAATGGAATCCACGAGGACCCTAAGTTACGATTTCTTACTCGAATTTTCTTGGAGTTCTCGTTTATTGTCTTTCCTGTCTTAACTTGAACATGCAGTAATTCTCTTCTTTGTCTTTTACAAGTTCTGGGCATGCGCTATGTGTTGTGACGAAATTGATATGCTACGATACTAATTATTACTCTCAGGATTGACATATGCGGAACTTGACAATATGATCAGTACTTGCAAAAGAAAATTGTTGTAAAGCAAACTAGCAATACTTAGACAAAAGAGTAATAAGAAAGAACACGAGAATTTAACGTCATTCGGCCCAAACTTGGCCTACATTCACGGGGAGAGAACGTGAAAGAGAGCTTTATTAAAAACTTATACAAAGAGATCTAACCTTCCTCTTAATGCAACATGACTATTCACCTTCCTCCTTAATTTAGACCTATATATCAAGAGTATTACCTTATCTTTGTGCATCTTCACATTGCTCTTCTCTTTTTTTGGCTTCCTTCTGATCTCCTTAGTGCTCTTCATCTTTTTCTCCTTGATATCAGTTTGATTGAGACAATTACAATACTGGGTTAAAACCTTTATTTATAAGATTTTACAATACAACTCCTATTTGAACTATGAGATGATCTTAGCCTTTAAATGCTTGAAGAATCTTGATCAATCCTATTAGGAATTGATCTTCTTGATCTAGAAGGATTCTAAATCATTTAATTTTTAGAAATAAATCTTTCATTAAATAGAAACTGAGTCCTATTTTTACTCCATCAGGAAAGAAAATCGGCGGCTTAAAAGGAAACTGATTTAGCTTCAGAAAATGTCCCGTATAGTCGATTAGCACTTAGGCATAATCGACTAATTTCTTCCATTAGTCGACTAATAAGTTTATAAAGTCGACTACTGTAAACTATTTCCTCTCTATATTTGTCCTAATAGACTAGCACTTAAGCCTAGTCGACTAGCAGTCTTTGTTAATCGACTTTCTTGCTCTGCTTCTCTTCTTCTGCTTCAAGCCATCATCTTCTTGGACCATCATCTGCTCTTAAAAACAAGGAAAAATTCTAACAATATCTACCTTAACTTACTTTTCAAGTCTTTAGTAAAACACCTTGAGATTTGGATTACTATCTTGATCTTTTATTGGATGTAACTATATTGTGAAGCCTTTTACTCTTGTCCCCTCACGACGGGGCCTTTGGTTGATTTACCGCCATGGCTTGGGCCATCTCGGGCCTTACCCAAATGCATCCTTTCTCCTCCCTGCAACACTTTGACCCGGTTTACGTCTCGTTGCAGTCTTCTTTGAAGCTCCATCTCGTGATGAACTCCCTTCCAAGCTTATCCTTGAAACTCTATCTCGAACTGAGTTTTCTTTTTTCAGCTTGTATAACCCTTCACACTTCTCTCCTTACAGAATTACCCTGTCTCTTTGGCTAACTGTGACGACACCTTATTGCACTTGGATCCGACATTCTTCTTCGTCGAGCACCCTTATGGATATTAGATTGTGTAGCATACCTCCGGGACATACCGGACCGTCTCTAGAGTATGCACCGTCCTTGACTGTCCCAGTGCCAGTGACCTCGCAAGCTGAGCCATCCACCATCTTGATAATCCCTTTCTCCTTTGCAATCAAGGAGTTGAACAACTCTTTTTGGGAACATAAATGAACAGTACTATCCGAATCAAATATTTAGTTTTTACCTTGAGAAGTGTTATTTTTATAGGAAGCCATTAATACTTTAGTTTTCTCTAAATCGTTCAATGATATGCCTGTCTTCATAACTTGCCCCTTCTTCTTCAATAACTCTTATCGATGCTTGAAGTCATTCTTCCAATGACCTTCCCTGTGATAAAAGTGACATGCTTTTGACAAGCCAGGACCTTTCTTTCCTTCTCCTTTTCATTTCCTTCCCGTGACCACCAAACTCAATCCTGTCTGCTACTCTTGATTTGATTTTTTTCTTAATATTATTAGATAAGAGAGTTGAGGTGACCTCCTCTAAGATGAGAGTTCCCTTACCGTATAGCATAATGATGATGATATGATCATGTGACTCTAGAAGCGAACTGAGAAGTATCGACGCCTTGTCCTCCTCCTCGATCTTGACATCAACAGTTAGAAGCTCGTTGATGACCTTATTGAAGAAGTTTAGATGCTCCAACACCGCTGTCCCTTCGTTCATACATAGCCCATATAGTTGTTTCTTGAGATACAACTTGTTGGAGAGAATTTCATCATTTACAACGTTTCTAACCTTAACCACAATCATGTAGTCATTTCTTTATCCATCATGTTGTACATAATCTTATCTGTGAGACATAATTGGATCATACTTGCTACCTTTAAATTCATCTCCTCCCAATCCTCTTTAACGTGCATGTAGGTTTTACTGACTTACCCTGCAAGGTCTTATGAGGGCTTTGTTGCACGAGCAACGCCTTCACCCTCTTTTGCCATAAGCCAAAGTTTTCTTTATCATTGAACTTCTGGACCTCGAACTTTGTCGTAAAACTTTCTATCATCTTCGACATGTCGCCTTTCGTAATCTTTAGCTCTGATACGACTTGTTGCGATGAAATTGATATGCTATGATACCAATTATTATTCCCAGGATCGACGTACGCGGAACTTCGCAATATAATCAGTACTTGCAAAAGAAAACTGTTATAAAGCAAACTAGCAATAACTAGATAAAATAGTATTAAGAAAGAACACGAGGATTTAACGTAGTTCGGCTCAAACTTGGCCTATGTCCACAGGGAGAAAACTTGAGAAAGCTTTATTAATAACTTTGTACAAAGAGATCTAACTTTCATCTTGATGCAACAGGAGTATTCACGTTCCTTCTTAATTTAGACCTAAATTATAATAGTATTATCTTATTTCTATGCACATTCACCTTGCTCCTCTCTTTGCTTAGCTTCCTTCTGATCTTCTTGATGCTCTCCACCTTTTTCTCCTTAAGATCAGCTTGATTGAGACAATTATAATGCTGGGTTACAACCTTTATTTATAGAATTTTACAATATAACTCCTATTTAGATTATGAGATGATCTTGGCCTTTAGATGCTTGAAGAATCTTGATCAATTCTATTAGTAATTGATCTCCTTAACCTAGGAGTCTTGACCTTTTAATCTTTTAAAAAAAAATCTTTAATTGAATAGAAACTGAGTCCTATTCATATTCCACCAAAAAAGAAAATTGATGCCTGAAAAGAAAACTGATTCTGCTTTAAAAAATGCCCTATATAGTCGACTAACACTTAGACCTAGTCGACTAATTCCTTCCGTTAGTCGACTAATAGATTTATATAATCAACTACTTCCTCTCTGTATCTGTCCTAATCGACTAGTACTTAGGCTTAGTCGATTTGTAGTCTTTGTTAGTCGATTACAAGTCGACTAACTTTTTTTTGATCTGCTTCTCTTATTCTGCTTCAAGCCATCATCTTCTTCAACTCGATTGGATCTTCTTGGACCATCATCTCCTCATGAAAATAAGAAAAAACCCTAGCCCTGTGGATGTAAAAAGAAACTTTTTTTTTTTTGAAAGTGAGGATGAGTGCAATTTAGGACGGTTGGTTATGGTGGTTGTTATTTTTTGAATGATTTCAACTATTTGGATTTTAGTAGAAATTTGTCATTTAAGAAGTGTACCATCTACCTTGATTAACAGTGGAGAGTATCCAAATCTTTGATTACCACTAATTGCCTTGCATTTAGGTAAACATAAGTTGATATCGGCACACTAACGGAGGCATTGATATGTTGGGGGCGTGAAACACTCCCAACTATGATAGTTAAGAATCATATTGAAATTGGACAATTTTCTTGATCAAATATATTTGTTAATTTGTTTTAACTTTCTAGAAATATGCACACATAATCTTATATAAATTATGTTAAGAGAAAGGTATCAACTAAACTATAAAAATATTTATTCTGAGTATTGATTATTTGGATTCTTAATGACCATATTAGAAGCAATAAAAATCAAGATATATTTTTAAAATCCATACTCTACCAAAAAAAAGCTATCAGAGATATGATTTAAATGATCTAAATCTAAATATTCAGTCATATTTAGATCGACTAATTAAATTTTAAGGCTTATTTTCCAAACCAAATGTCAGACAGAAGTAACGCGTACAATTGAAAGTTTGACTTGACTAACTGAGCATAGTTCAATTGACAAGACACCTCCTTTCCTTTTCCGGTCATAAAGTTCGAATATCTCCACGTAATGAGTGGGAAAATTTTAAAGCTAAACTTATAGGACCTCATTGAGAGATATATTACGCAATGGCTCGACTTCACGGTATATGAAAACCACTGGGCTTGACTAAGGGTTCGTGAAAACTCATTCTCAATGTACGAAGACTAGTATGTAGGCTATTAGAAGTTCTTGGTAGCTGGTTCATTGCATTCCATGTATGTGTGTAGGCATTTTATTTTTTCCTCCTTGGAGTTTTTTCCCGCTACAATAAGTGTTCCTTTCCTCACTATGAGGGTTACATTATATACCTACAGGATTTTTAAACAAAATTTAAAATAAACATGACTTAGGTTTAAGAAAATTAGGAGGTGGAATTTTGCTTTTAATTAAAATGCAGAATAGTAAATTGAAGTTTTCATTATATTGTCATGGACATTGTCACACCGCGCTTCTCAAAATACGTGAAAACAGAGTCGCGACAAGAATCGGCGACGTATATACGTAAGAAAAATACCCAACGCATATACGCTAAACCTAAAATAACCTGAACAAGCCAAAAAAATCTACTATGATAAATCAATATCACTGCAATACTACATATGGATGTCCACACATGATATCATACGAAAATAAAAAAGGAATAATGACTGATAGGCATGTATAGAGAATCAGGAAAACTACAGACTCAACAAAAATAAAAAGGGAGACAATAATACTAGAATAGATAGAGAGAAACTTCAGCTCCTCGCAATATGTAAGGTCTCTTCAAACACCTGAACAATAGAATGAAGCATCCAATATCTGGATGTACAAATCCATGGAGTCAGAACTCCTAGGGAGTGTGTAAGAATAAAGGGAAGGTGTACGTGCATATAACGTGTGCGGATATGAAAGAAACAGGAATAAGAAAAAAATAATATGCAGAATATAAATAGACAGTAATAAGGCAGTCAATAACAGTATCAGATGTCCAATCAGATCAGGTGTCTATCACAGTCCATATAACAGAAGGGTAGAGTCAGTCAGTGCTAGAATATGATGTACAATCAAATCAGGTATATCATGGGGTGTCCAACATACATACATGTATTAAGTAAAGACAATTAGTTATAATACATTATTATTTATTATGTCAGCGAACACCAATTGCCACTTGTAATAGACGCGTCTCATACTACACATATCACACGTGTCAATCGAGATCCTAAGTTATTGAAACTGATCAATTGGAGACATTGTCTATGTTTTAGGTGGGTTCTGTACATACCCGGAACCACGGCCCAATTACGTGGCGCTGAACCAGATCCTACCGCTAGGTAGTCAATAACAATAACAATATGTCAATAAAAAAACAATATGAACAATACGGGATGTCAGTCATCCCCTAAAACCCTACAGTGGAACCGTATCTCGAATGCGCAACCTGTATCATAGGTCCACCCAAAATACAGACGTTGTCTCTTCCATCAATTTTTCCAATCCAGTATAAGTTGTCTATTTATATTATTATTTAAATCAATCAATATCCATATTGTTTCGATTACTGGGACGATATGGTGACAGTAACGATATCAATGATATAACAATAACAATGTGGATAATATTACCGTGTAAATGATAGGACAATGAAACAATGCATGTGTTACGGTATGACAATATTTTTTCAGTAACTTTCAATAACGTGATCAATACAATAACGAATCCAGATACTGCTCAATAGACAATCTGATTTAGAACTGATCAATATCTCATTCGTCTGTACTAAGATACAATAGTAACTGATCCATCAACTTATAGTCTTAATACAATCATCATGAACCTCAAGTATCAATGTATGTCAAAGTATCTGATATGGTAAACCATCTCCCCAATAAATCAATAACCAGCTATCTCTTTTCTGTCGATTTACTCTAATCCTTTATATTATCAGTATATCCATCTTCTAGTCATCAATATATCAGAGTCTCATACAAACAGTCAGCTATATCTACTCATATCCTCACTATTGAATAACAGTAAGATCATCAATTAAGATCATCATATATTCATACTTTTATAAAGATCAGTCACAATATCGATATACTAAGATAACAATTCAACTGTAAACAAATCTATATCATCAATTCTGACCAATCTAGTCAAACACATATTTCTCAATCAAAAGTCAACTATACTCCAATAAGACTACTAATAATCCAAGTCCAATATCGAGTCTTTTAATAAAGATACATCCTATTGAAGCGTCCACAGTATTTAATTGAATTCCGATCAAAATAATCACCAAATAATTGTGGGACAAGTACTTTACATGAAATGGACCAGTCATCCACAAACATGAACTAATCTAATTACTAGGTCCAGTCAAGTCACAGTCTAAGGCATACCACAATCAATCCGGAATCCAAAATAGTAAACAATTTATACATGAAACAATAAGACGAGAATATCTCAGCAACAGAGTATTGAATCCAATATATGTTCAAGTATCAACAGATCTAATAAATAAAATAATGTTGCCAATCGATAAAGTGAGTCACCACATCTCAGTACAAGATATTAGCTCTGCATTTATATATACATCAACAATATATTAATTTCATTCTCCATCACCAAATCCAACCTCACTCTAATATAGTCCACTGACCTAATCTATCAATGAAGCAATCTCATTAATTATTCCTCAAATTTTCAATTAAATTCTCATTTGGTTATTACTAGTAAGGAAGATCAAGAATAATACTCATCTACCTAGAATAATGGAACGAATCGACAATACTGTTGGTAATAGAGTAACATATATCAATAAAATAATATCAGAGCATCACGATGATATAACAATAGTGACCGACATGAACAGAATAATGAAGAATAATATATATGTGCATGAAACAATAAGGTAAAACACTAAAATTGAAATAGACCAATAAACAAACACTCACATAAAATGACGTGATTTTGTAAATGAATCATCGTCTGATCTTCACTGCATGAATCAGTATGAATCTTCAGAACATCCCATGGGTCAGTTTTCGAATCACCTGTCCATCAGGTCCATAGCGGGCACAAATCTGAATCAAGTCTGGGTCTGCTGTTACCGGTTCGGATCGCACGAATGAGTGTATGCTTGATGAGTTTTATGCTTGATTGACATGTTTATCTCCTTATGTTTGCATACATGTTGTTTAGTTTTATGTGCTTTATTGCCATATCTATTTGTTTATTACTATGCATGAGTTAATGGAGAGCTTCTTTGAAGCTTTACTTTAATCCATGCATATATAACTCCATGAGTTTTGTCATCATCAAAAAGAGGGAGATTGTTGGCCCAAAGGCTCATCACTCTAGATTTGATGATGATCACCTCATGTAGTTATAGTACTAATGATCTTGTGTTTAATTAGTCTCAGATTTATGATCAAGATCTTAGTAGGTGTTTAGCTTCAACAAAGTATTTAAAGTCAAGTTTTGGAGCTAACACGGTTTGATTCAAGAGCCTATGCATCAAGATCACATCAAGTACTCAAGAGAAGTCTAGATCTTTGGATCAAAGTTTGGACCAAGTCAAGAAGATGAGAAGACTTCAAGTGAAGACTTTAAGAGAAGACTTGTGTCTAGGTTTGTTTTTATAAGATTTTGTTTTTAGATAAAATGTAAAGGATAGAATAGTTGGTGGATTGCTCAAGTATATCAAATACACTCACACACAAGATTTAGATGTGTTTTAATAAAAGAGTTTTTATTTTGAAAAAATACAAAAGAGTTTTCATTTGGAAAAATACCGGTTTGATTTTTAGAGTTACAAGTATATATGTTTTAACCAAAACCAGTTTAGTGTTTTATTGTCAAAAACATAGATATTTCATCATGTATGTGTAGTGGATCATATCCATACACTCTATGCTTTAAAAGAGTTTAAAATATCTTGTTTCTGTATTTGGAGAAGTTTTAAAAAAATCAATTTGAAAAAATACGGTTTTTGTTTTATGCCAAAATTTCTAAGTTACAAAAATAGTTCAAAATGTTTGTAACATGTCTTGATTTTACTCAAACATGTTTGTTTATCAAAGTATTTTACTGAACCTATTTTTGTAAAATTTTAGAGATTTTATGGGATTTTATTTAAGTCAAAAAGCCAAGTTTTCAATTCCCATAATCCCTGTTTCTGGCTTCTGACGGTCGACCGGGCCGGTCGACCGAGCTAGGAGTCGGTCGACCGAGTCGGTCGACCGACGTGCACAAACGTGCACGCCAGGTTTGGCTGGAAGCCCGGTCAACCGGACCGGTCAACCGTCCAGAGAGCTCTGCTCTCTGGAAAGCCCCGGTCGACCGGGTCGGTCGACCGATAAAGAGTTCTGCTCTCTGTTCCAGGCCACGGTCGACCGGGCCGGTCGACCGCTGGCCCAACAGTCAGATTTCTAACCGTTGGCGGTCGACTGGGCCGGTCGACCGACAGCAATCAGAACTACTGACTGGGCTGTACGGCTAGTTTTTGAGAGGCCTATAAAAGGTGACTTTCTTGGGCTATTTTAGACAAGATTTTTGGAGAGTTTTAAACCTAGTTTTTTCCATCTATTTCAGAAGTTTTCTCCACTAGTTTGAGAGCAAATATTTTCAATTCAAAAGGAAGTTTATCAAGAGTGTTTTCAAAAGAGTTTCTTGAGTGTTTCACCACAACTTCCATCCTTGTTTTTCTCACAAACACTTGAGCTATCCATTGATATATCTATCTTATAGGAGTGTTTTGTGAGAGTAATTTTAGGTGATCAAAGTGTTGTGATCACCAAAGTTCTCATTCTTGTTTTGAGGAGGCGGACTTGCGGGTTCGCGGGTGTTTCGAGTTCTAGTGAGAGCTCTTTGTAGAGGTGTGGCCTCGGCGAGCTAGTGGGCTTGCGGTGTGTTGTTCTTGCGGGAACAAGAGAGGGACTAGAGAGTCTAAAGATCTTGTAGGTGTTGCGGCACCAAGTGATCCGGTGGGATCGATTTTAGTGAAAATCCTTCATAGTGTTGAAGGCGGGGACGTAGAGCAAGTGTGCTCGAACCTCGAAACAAATCTCCCGTGTTTGCGATTGCTCTCTATATCTTACTTATCTTATATCTTGCATGCTAATATTGTCTTTATCTTTATATGCTTGATATATTGTGTGCTTATTGTTATATGCTTGGGGATTGTTTGCTAACACTTGTATTCAATCAAGAGAGCCAACGCGGAATCTCAACTCTTATTTAGAGGAATCTTAAGGAGTTAGTCCAGAGTCCTTCACGGGGAATCCGGCTACACTCTTGTGTTATACTTAGTGTTTAATTTAAGAAGTTTTAGTTTGCATTAATAGTTTTAATTCCGCATTAATTGTCCATTAGATTAGCTAGTCACCTATTCACCCCCCTCTAGGTGTTTACAATTGGTATCAGAGCCAAGTGCTCTTGATTTGAGTCTTACAACCTAGAGTTAAAGATCCTCATTTTATAGCTAATCACAATATTTGTACACACACATGGATTTCATATCACCTCCCACCTTTGACATTCTTAACATCCAAACTTGGAAGGTTAAGATGTCTATGTACCTCAAAGGCCTAGGCATTCATGTTTATTTTGCTACTATTAAAGATTCATATGTTAATAATAGCAAGTATATTGAGGCTAACTCAAAAGCCATTCATTCTTTAAAGAGTACCCTAAACAATGATTATTTATGTAGGGTTGCTAATCTTGACTCGGCTTTTGTAGTATGGAACACAATCATCTCCCTTGGCGAACAAGAACAATATTATGCGGGGAGCGACTCGGATGTTGGAAGTGACGCTTCCAATGTATGCTACATGAGGTAACTACCGAATCCGAGATAGAAGAGGATGTTGATATGTCCTATAATGAACTTGAATCTTTTTGTTAACAACTTCTTGAAAAATATGACATGCTTAAAAAGGATAATAAGAAAACGAAAATTAAATTTGATTGCTTGTTAAAAGAAAATGATTCCTTTAAAAATGAAGTTGCATGCATTTCTAAAGTAAATGAAAGTTTAAAAAATGAAAATATTTCCTTGCTTTCTAAATTGAATGATCTTTGTGAAGGAAATACCACTTTGAAAAATAAATTGTTTTGGTGGAAAAACAAAAAGAGATTGCTTTACATGAAAACACTTCTTTGAAAAGAAAAGTTATTGAAATAGAAAAAGAAAAAGTTTCTAAAAAGAATAAGATTGTTGACCATGCTTTTCATGCTACTACTAAAAATGAAGTTAAATTTTTGAAAAATAAAATGGATTGTTTGAGCTCAACTTTGAGCAAATGTGCTTTTAACCATTCTAAATTAGAGTCCCTGTTTTTAAAGAAACACGCTCCACATGTTCATGCACATCACCCACATCATGCATATGCACACTTTGCACGTCATGATCACACCCATATACATATGCATCCTAGAGTGTACAAGTGTACACATTGCGGTCGCAAAGGCCATTTAGAAAAATTTTGTTATGATAAGATAAATGCTTTAAATTTTGCTAATAAGAATGTTTGGGTTTCTTACAATGCTAACCCTCAAGGACCCAAAATGGTACCATAATTCCCACCTTTTGTATTTGATGTAGTGCGGGCTCTCACAAAACGTGAGAGAGTTGGTGCCTTGATGGTAGATACACATGGACTTGATGGACATACATTTGATGCACCGCTATTAAGGAGGTTTGGTGGGACAACCACCATATTTTTGGAGATTTGGAGTATAGTTCATGTGTTGGTAACTATCTCTAAAACTCCTAATTTATTTACATGCTTTCATTTGATGATTTTTAGCATGTTTGTTTTTATGATTGTGCTTCATGTGGTAAATACATGGTTAGATGTAGATTCCATTAAAACTTGTGTTTATACGTGTACAAGTAGTGAGCAACATTTGATTCATATATGATTGTACTTCATTGCTCATTTGTACTTAATACATGTACATGTATAGCCTAGTTTTGATGAATCCTCATTTATACTTGTTTTGCCTATTTTTGTGCATGTTTTACTTCATGTATATGCAATTTTTATTCAAATCTAATAAATATGCATGTATACCCTTGAGTCATTTGCCTTCATGCAATTTATATTATAGACTCTTTTTATGTTTAGGATATGCATGCATATTATTAGTTTTGGATAAAAACATACATATACCTAGAAGTTTGTTTTTAGATGAAAAATAAATTTTTATGATTTTCATCTTTATATGAAAAATGAATTTTCATGTTTTTCACATGATTTATGTTTTTGAGCCTTATTGCTTAGTTCAAGAAAATGCTACTCACATGATTATGGTACACTCACATTTCATTTGTTTACTCATGATATTGTTTTCATGAGATATTTTGAGCCTTATATATTTCGAGTGTCAATTCTTATGTTTTTAGCATTATTCATGGATTCATATGATTTGATTTCATGTTTGAAGGATCTTTAACTAGTTTTTCAAAAATTATTTTTAACTAGTTATTTATTCTTCATTTGGTAGTGTTTTCACAATAAAAATATTTTCAAACACCTATTTTTGAAAACCCTACCAACCCCTTAAAGGGCGGACGGATGGGCGAGCTTGCCTTGTATGCCTTATTAAAAATCCTTTATCTTGTGCATGTATAGGGTGGTTGGTTATGAGTTATATACTTGATTTACATCATATTTTCAATTGGCATCTCAATTGATATTTTTTTTGTATATACTCATATTTTGTTTTCTATATATGTATGCTTCATTTCATATAATATCAATTTCTATTGGTATTTTCATTTTCCTACATATATATGATTTATTTGTGCTTGATTTATAAGATATTTACATGTTTAAAGTGCAAAGTATGTTTATGCTAAGCTTAATTCAAATCTTATTTTTCAATTGGTATCTCAATTGGTATTTTAATAAGCTTATGCATTATTTTCAATAGATATTTTTATTGATATCATAATTTACAATAAACTTCAATTGGTATCTATTTAATTAATTGGTATCCATATATTTCAATTGGTATCATTATATTTCAATTTCTAATTGGGTTTAAATTTCACTTGATATCACACATGTTTTACCTATTTGGTACAAAAATTTTATCATGTATTTCAATTGGTATATCAAAATTTAATGTAAATTTAATTGCAATCAAAATAACTTCTTTTATTGATATCAAAATGTAAAAATGTATCAATTATTCAATTTCAATTGATATCACAAATTTCCTATTTCATATGGTATCTATATCTTGTGATATCTTGATTTGTTGATTTTAAAAAAAAGGAGGAATTCAAAATTTGTATTGTTTATTTACAATTAGTATCTTAAAAAATTTTGTTTATTTACAAAGGTATCTCAAAATGTGCTTTATTACCTTGAGTAAATTTCAAATTTTGTTTTAAGTAATCTTCAAAAAAAAAATTTGATTTAAAAATGTTTTGATGTGTATTTCCTATATGTAAGGGGAGCTTAACATCTCTTCTGCATATAGATTCATGTTGAGTGTGTCTTATATTGAGGAGCTTGACAACTATTCTTTATGCGATACACGTGTGTAGGGGGAGCTTCACATCTCCTCTTATGCATTGCATATTATGCGTTATGTGAGTTAGGTTTTGTCATCCCTTCTTCATGTAATGCATATATGTAGGGAAGTTAACTTAGCGTCTTCCTCTTCATGAATGTATATCGCATATATCTCTTTATTGGTTGATTTCACCCCTTTATTGATTTTTGTTTTCGGACAAAAAGGGAAAAACATTGTTTTGTTTTTACTTTAACCCCTTATTGATGATTGACAAAAAGGGGGAGAAGTATTTTAGTATATATGCATGTTTTCCTTGCTTTATCCATAAAGGGGGAGAAGAATTTTTGTTTATGCATATTGTTTTGTTTTGCAAAAAGGGAGAGAAAAATTTGATGAGTTTTATGCTTGATTAGCATGTTTATCTTCTTATGTTTGCATATATGTTTGTTTAGTTTTATGTGCTTTATTGTCATATCTATTTGTTTATTGCTATGCATGAGTTAAGGGGGAGCTTCTTTGAAGTTTTACTTTAATCCATGCATATATAACTCCATGAGTTTTGTCATCATCAAAAAGGGGGAGATTGTTGGCCCAAAGGCTCATCACGCTAGTTTTGATGATGATCAGCTCATGTAGTTATAGTACTAATGATCTTGTATTTAATTAGTCTCAGATTTATGATCAAGATCTTAGTAGGTGTTTAGCTTCAATAAAGGATTTAAAGTCAAGTTTTGGAGCTAACATGGTTTGATTCAAAAGCCTATGCATCAAGACCACATCAAGTACTCAAGAGGAGTCTAGCTCTTTGGATCAAAGTTTGGACCAAGTAAGAAGATGAGAAGACTTCAAGTGAAGACTTCAAGAAAAGACTTGTGTCTAGATTTGTTTTTATAAGATTTTATTTTTAGATAAAATGTAAAGGATAGAATAGTTGGTGGATTGCTCAAGCATATCAAATACACTCACACACAAGATTTAGATGTGTTTTCATAAAAGAGTTTTTATTTTGGAAAAATACAAAAGAGTTTTCATTTGAAAAAATACCGGTTTGGTTTTTGGAGTTACAAGTATATATGTTTTAACCAAAATCAGTTTAGTGTTTTATTGTCAAAAACATAGATATTTCATCATGTATGTGTAGTGGATCATATCCATAGACTCTATGCTTTAAAAGAGTTTAAAATATCTTATTTTTGTATTTGGAGAGGTTTTGAAAAAACCAATTTGGAAAAATACGGTTTTTGTTTTATACCAAAATTTCTAAGTTACAAAAATAGTTCAAAATATTTGTAACATGTCTTGATTTTACTCAAACATGTTTGTTTATCAAAGTATTTTACTGAACCTATTTTTGTAGAATTTTAGAGATTTTATGGGATTTTATTTAAGTCAAAAAGCCAAGTTTTCAATTCCCATAATCCCTGTTTCTGGCTTCTGCCGGTCGACCGGGCCGGTCGACCGAGCTAGGAGTCGGTCGACCGAGTCGGTCGACTGACGTGCACAAACATGCACGTCAGGTTTGGCTGGAGGGCCGGTCGACCGGACCGGTCGACCGTCCAGAGAGCTCTGCTCTCTAGAAAGCCCCGGTTGACCGGGTCGGTCGACCGGCAGAGAGTTCTGCTCTCTGTTCCAGGCCACGGTCGACCGGGTCGGTCGGCCGCTTGCCCAACGGTCAGATTTCTGACCGTTGGCGGTCGACCGGGCCGGTCGACCGACAACAGTCAGAACTGCTGACTGGCTGTAACGGCTAGTTTTTGAGAGGCCTATAAAAGGGGACTTTCTTGGGCTGTTTAGATAAGATTTTTGGAGAGTTTTAAACCTAGTTTTCCCATCTATTTCAGAAGTTTCCTCCACTAGTTTGAGAGCAAATATTTCCAATTCAAAAGGAAGTTTATCAAGAGTGTTTTCAAAAGAGTTTCTTGAGTTTTTCACCACAACTTCCATCCTTGTTTTTCTCACAAACACTTGAGCTATCCATTGATATATCTATCTTATAGGAGTGTTTTTGTGAGAGTAATTTTAGGTGATCAAAGTGTTGTGATCACCAAAGTTCTCATTCTTATTTTGAGGAGGCGGACTTGCGGGTTCGCGGGTGTTTCGAGTTCTAGTGAGAGCTCTTTGTAGAGGTGCGGCCTCGGCGAGCTAGTGGGCTTGCGGTGTGTTGTTCTTGCGGGAACAAGAGAGGAACTAGAGAGTCCAAAGATCTTGTAGGTCTTGCGGCACCAAGTGATCTGGTGGGATCGATTTTAGTAAAAATCCTTCATAGTATTGAAGGCGGGGACGTAGAGTAAGTATGCTCGAACCTCGAAACAAATCTCCCGTGTTTGTGATTGCACTCTATCTATCTCTTACTTGTCTTTATATCTTGCATGTTAATATTTTCTTTATCTTTATATGCTTGATATATTATGTGCTTATTGTTATATGCTTGGGGATTGTTTGCTAACACTTGTATTCAACCAAGAGAGCCAACGCGGCACCTCAACTCTTATTTAGAGGAATCTTGAGGAGTTAGTTCAGAGCCCTTCACGGGGAATCCGGCTACACTCTTGTGTTATACTTGGTGTTTAGTTTAAGAAGTTTTAGTTTGCATTAATAGTTTTAATTCCGCATTAATTGTCCATTAGATTAGCTAGTCACCTATTCACCCCCTCTAGGTGTTTACATAAATATCCGAGCTCGAAACCATAGTAGTCTCCGTTGTTTCCAACCGCCGCTTTCGAAGTCGAGGATAACTGCAATCCTCGAACTGTAACTTTCGAGTTTCCTAACATATACACATTGCCGACACGTTCGACCTGAAATTTTACATGAGACTCTTTGGAGACTTTTATAAGATCAACTTCAGAATTGAAATTGAACCTTTTTTATATAGGGCTCCAAGAGAGATGAGATTGTAACTTGATTCGGGAACATGACGAATTCCTTGAAAGTAGTGATGCATCCATCATGAGACCGAAACTGAATTGTTCCTTCACCAATCACCTTACTTGTTGAAGTATTCCCCATGAAGACTTCTCTCCTCGAGCTAAAGTGTATGAGGAGAACATATTTCTATTGGAACTGATGTGTTGTAAACATCCAGAATAAATAATCTATCTATCTTTATTACCAACTGATCTGTCTGTAACAGATAGAATGTCGCACTGTTCTTCATCTTCTCCAATTAGTTTAGTAACATTAGCATCTAGTTATTTCTTCTTTCGAATCTAGCAATCAGCTCTAGTGTGCCCCTTTTTATGATAATAGTTACATATCAAACTCTTATGTTTTGAGTTATCCGTGAAACTTTCACTATTACTTTTCTCTCTTGAATAATGAACTTGCCCAAAATCATCATGATGTGATTCACCTGTCAAGTGGGTATCAATTTGTCCTTGTTGAGCAAATGCTCTTTGACCTTATTAACCTTGATTATTGACTTGCCTCCATAGATGATAGCTTTTCTAAAGCTCTTATATGAAGAAGGTAAAAAACAAAGTAATAGAAACGATTGATCCTCATCTTCTATCTTAACCTCAGTTTTGTCTAAATCATTGATAATAGAAAAAAATTCTGCAATGTGAGGCTTGATAGGTGTACCTTCATGAACGCGGAGAAGAAAGAGACGCTGCTTCAGAATCAACCGATTTGCCAATGACATCTTCAGACCGAAAGTCGCTCCCACAACAAGAATATTGTTTTCTCCGTAGAAAACTCATCCAACACTTCGTCTGCAAAACAAAGCTGAATAGTCATCAAGCCTTTCTCATCCAACTCCTACTAAGTTTTTTTTCTTTATATCTTGAGGCTTTTTCTCCCTCCCGAGTAGTGCTTTCTTCAACCCGGTGTGGGTAAGGATGGTGTTCATCCTAATTTAACACCTGCTGAAATTGATGACACCATCGAACTTCTAAATATCAATTTTAATCACAGACATCTTCAAGTTAACCTTTCTCTGATACCAATTATTATGATTTCAAGATGCCCCCATGACCGGATCGACTAGGGCAGTGCAGCGAAAATAAAATACAACATCTAATAAGGCAATGAGAAGAAGAGAAGAATAAG
Organism: Agave tequilana; assembly: GCA_038442645.1. Taxonomy (NCBI): domain Eukaryota; kingdom Viridiplantae; phylum Streptophyta; class Magnoliopsida; order Asparagales; family Asparagaceae; genus Agave; species Agave tequilana. The sequence goes on from JAVJIF010021513.1 coordinate 41,036, forward strand.
ATATTTCAAAGTAAATAGAAAGTTATCACACAATATAACATGGTTCCACTGATCAAATAGATCGTGTGCACATCCACGGGAGAATGAGGGAGAAACTTCATTAAAGCTTTGGGAGAGTATAATAAAAATTATTTACACGTCCTGCTGAAAAGATTAAAAGCTCTTGATGACCGCCAAGAACAGCAAACCCTTGTGGCTAAGCTTTTTTTACGAATCTCTCACCTAAATGAATTACACCCTTAGGAATTACAAATTCATTGGGATTACATTGAAGGCCACCCCTAAGGGGTTATTTATAAATCATAGAACTCTCTTAGTTCTAAACAAACTTCATTAATACGACCAATCACCTTCTCAGAATAAAGAAAACCCGAATCCAACTCGAATTTGAAAACAGATTCATAAAAGAAAACTATCAGACCCGACATTAGTCAACTAGGGCAGAGTACTAGTCAACTTATACTAGTATTAATTGACTAGGCCCAAATATTAGTCGACTACTTTGACAAGATTTGAGAATCCCAACTCTCTGTTGGCCAACCTAGTCGACTGTATAGTGTATTAGTCGATTAATCCATGTGAATAGTCGACTAAACTTAGTATTAGTCGACCGGTAATGTGCACAACTCCTTGTGCACGTTCATTTTTTGATCTCCGAAGTTTTGTCCTCTCTGAAATTTAAAAAAAAAATCCCCTTCTTGGTATCTACGAGAAGAGCTTCGTCATTTGTGATATGAGTTGAAAAATAAGATAAGAAGGTACCAATATGATGCAGGCATTTGTGTTGCTAGAAGCTGACAATTCCCTTTCAAAGTGATGGAAACTAATCAAAAATTCAGCTAGTTTCTTGTGAAATTTCAAAATTTTATAATGGCACCAAGAGTGATAAAGAGGAGAAATTGATTGATTGGGGCATTGCTTTTTCACAAGAAGTAAATTTGGTTCGAGTCATTATGGCCACCAATGCGGTATAAAATTATTCATAGCTTTTTTAGGTACAAAATTAATATTGATTAGGAGAGGACTAAAGTTGGGTTGACAATTTGGATATAAGTTTTATATATATATTTATATAGACAGACTTGTGTCCTTCCAAAAGGATTTGAGTTTGAATCCTTCCCATTCAAATACCAACATCCAATATTTGAATACAAGGTCCACTCTGTTGAAGTTGATTTATATTATTCAAGTATCTATAAACAAAAAATCAAGTGTTTTGAATACTTTTTGCCCATGCATCAAGTAGGGGAAAACGAACGGCCTAGATAGTGAGTTGGTTAGTTTAACAGTTTAAAATATTTGAAATCTAACAAAAATTGGTTTGTAGGGTTTTAAAATGTTCATATCATAATCAAATGGTCAGATCGAGAATTTGTATGTCTAAAGACATAGATCTAACCAACTCTCTACGTTTGGCCGTCCATTTTGCGCCGCTTGATGGATGGGCAAAAGGTATTCAAAGCATTTGATTTTTGATTTATAGATACTTGAAATAATATAAATCAACTTTAAAAAGCAGATCTTGTATTAGAATATCGAAGGGTTGTATTTGAGTTGGAAGGATTCGGGCTCAAATTCTTTTGGAAGGACACAGGTCTATATATATATCGAAGGGTTGTATTTGAGTTGGAAGGATTCGGGCTCAAATTCTTTTGGAAGGACACAGGTCTATATATATACACACACACATACACACACATATATGCACATATATACATATATATATACACACATATATACATATATATACACACACATATATATACACATACACACACACACATATATAGAAAAAGAGAGAAGGAGATAGACTTTTGTCATTCCGAAAGGATTCGAGGCCGAATCCTTCCCACTCAAATACTAACATCCGACATTTGAATATTAGATCCACTCTATTGAACTTAATCTGTATTAGGGTTTTGAATGCTTTTTACCCATGCATCAAGTAGGAAAAAAACAGACGGCCTAAATAGTGAATTGGTTAGTTTAACGATGTAGAACATTTGAAACCTAACGAAAATTGGTTTGTACAGGTTTTTAAATGTTTAGATCATGATCAAATGGCCGGATCGAGAATTTGCATGTCTAAAGAGATAAATCTAACTAACTCACTACTTTCAACCGTCCATTTTGCGCCGCTTGATGGATGAGTAAAAGTATTCAAAATGGTTTATTTTTTGTTAATAGATACTTGAAATAATATAGATCAACTTTAATTAAGTGAATTTTGTATTCAAATGTCATAAGGTTATATTTGAGTGGGAACGATTTGGATTCGAATCCTTCTGGAATGTCACAAGTCTTTCTCTCTCTCTCTCTCTCTATATATATATATATATATATATATATATATATAGAGTATATATAGACTTTCTCTTTATATATGAGAGAGAGACTCTATATATATAATATATATATATATATATATATATATATATATATATATAATATATATATATAGAGTCTCTCTCTCATATATAAAGAGAAAGTCTATATATATATATATATATATATATATATATATATATATATATATATATATATATATATATATATATATATATATATAGAGAGAGAGAGAGAGAGAGAGACTTATGCCACTTCGGAAGGATTCGAGCCCGAATCCTTCCTACTCGAATACTGACATCCGATATTCAAATACAAGATCTACTACGTTGAAGTCGATCTATATTATTTAAAGTAACTAAAAATCAAGAATCAAGTATTTTGAATACTTTTTGCCCATCTATCAAGCGGCGCAAAATGGACGATCGAAAGTAGTGAGTTGATTAGATCTATCTCTTTAGACATGCAAAATCTTAATCCGACCATTTGACCATGATCTAAACATTTAAAAAAAACCCTACAAATCAATTTTGTTAGGTTTCAAATGTTATACACCATTAAAATAACCAACTCACTATTTAGGCCGTCCATTTTCCCCTACTTGATACATGGGCAAAAAGTATTTAAAATACTTGATTTTTTATTAATAGATACTTGAAATAATATAGATCAACTTCAATGAAATAGATCTTGTATTCGAATGTGGTAAGGTTGTATTTGAGTGGGAGGATTCATGCTCGAATCCTTCCGAAACTACACAAGTATATACTTGTGTAGTTCTGGAAGGATTCAAGCCTGAATCCTTCCCACTAAAATACCAATATCCAACATTCGAATTCAAGATCCAATCTATTGAAGTTGATCTATATTATTTAAAATAACTAAAAATTAAAAATCAAGTATTTTGAATACTTTTTGCTTATCCATCAAGCAGCGCAAAATGGATGGCTGAAAAAGAGTGAATTGGTTAGATTTATGTCTTTTGACATACAAATTCTCTATCCGGCCATTCGATCATGATCTTAACATTTAAAAACCCTACAAACTAATTTTTTAGGTTTCAAATATTCTACACCGTTAATTACCAACTCACTATTTAAGCCGTCCGTTTTTTCTCCTACTTGATGCATGGGTAAAAAATATTTAAATTACTTGATTTTTGGTTTATAGTACTTGAAATAATATAGATCAACTTCAACAGAATGGATCTTGTATTCGGGTGATTTATGGTTGTATTTGAATGGGAAGGATTCAGGCTTGAATCTTTCTGAAACTACACAAGTCTCTCTCTTTGTATGTATGTGTGTTAGAGTTACAATACCCATAGGTGTAACTAAGTTAAGTTACACACACTTCTTTTCACAAACAAAAAATATTTTTTAAACACCTTGTGGCACCACTCACCCTAATTTTTTTGTATCTCACCAAGAAAATTTTTTTGTGGTTAAAAATATTATCTAACTTAACTTAGTTGTATTTATATGTATTGTAACTCTACTCACACACACACACACACACACACACACACACACTCTTGTATCATTCCAGAATGATTCGAGGTTGAATCCTTCTCACTCAAATACAACCCTGCGCATCTGAATACAAGATCTACTCCATTGAAATTGATCTATATTGTTTCAAGTAACTAAAAATCAAAAATCATATATTTTGAATACTTTTTGCCTATCCCTCAAGTAGGTGTAAAATGGACAGCCGAAATAGTGAGTTAGTTTAATGGTGTACAATATTTGAAATCTGACAAAAAATTGTGTGTAAGGGTTTTTTAAGTGTTTAGATTATGATTAAATGCTCGGATTGAAAATTTGTATGTCTAAAGACGTAGATCTAAAGGATGTGTTATTTTTGGCCGCCAATTTTGCCCCTACTTGATAGATAGGTAAAAAGTATTCAAAATATATGATTTTTAATTTTTAGTTACTTGAAATAATGTAGATCAACTTTAATAGAATGGATCTTACATTCGAATATCGTAGGGTTATATTTGAGTGAGAAGGGTTGGCATCGAACCTTTCAGAATGACACAAATATATATATAAATATATAAATATATATATATAGTGAGAGTAAGAAAGAAAAATGTACTTCAGTCGCTAGTCAAGAGAGTCTCTCAGCTGGCGGCGACGTGTCTGAATCTCAGCCAAATATCACGATATATTTCAAAAAGATCCCGCTTTTCAAGAAAACTAAAATTACTAAAACTCTCTGCTTTTTAAAAATAATAGTTTTCTTGAGATGAGCTATATATTCTCTCTCATTATTTTCTCTCTTCTTTCTTTTTATCTATTCCTTGCACGCGCGTTCAGATCTGGAGTTCAAGTTCGCAGATGCCCTCCTCTCTTTCTATAGTAACTCTATTTATGTCTCTCAGATCTCTATCATCAGATCTCTATCGATCTCTCCCTCTCGATGATATATCTCCCTCTATCTGATTTGTCTCGCCCTATACCTCAGCACCCCCTATTCTTTGAGGCCCAGCCATAATTTCTCGATCGTGACACCATCTCGCCGTCGGCACCACACTCTTGCCAAACTTAATCTATCCAAACTCTTCAAGTACAACTGTAGCAACGAACGAAACAACAGCAGCAACAAAGAGAACTTTGAATGCTGAGATAGAGATTAATTTTTTTTCATATTTATGTTTTATTTATGTCATTATTGTTCATAGTCCTCACAGAAAAAATAAACTTTATGTTTATATTGAGACTGTGACCTTAGTTGCAGTCCTCATTAAAAAAACTTTTACTTCTTCTGTAGTGATAACGAGCCCTTAATCGCAGTTCCAATGTAATTTGAATACTTTTTTATTACTTTCTTAGACACAGATGTTACAAGTTTTTTAGTAATACGACTAAGCTCACTGTGCTTAATAAAATAATTTTTCATCTTCTATTAGGCCTATGATCTTAGTCACAGTCCTTTGCGATTTATTTTTTATTGTATGGTAGTAAACTGCCATTTTAGTCACAGTCTTTTAATATATTAGGACTGTGGCAATAGTCACAGTCCTTTCTTTTTTTTGTCCTTTGATTCAATAATTTTTGCATGGTTGTAAACTCTGATAAATGGAAGTGATTTTTTTTGTAGGAAATGAATTTGCATAGTGATACATTTGGAAGTGAAATTATTTTTGAAGGGAAGGAATTTGCATCAGATGTAAGTCATACAACTTCTATTATGTGCATGCAAGAAACAGGGAATTCAGAGTGAGAAAATAAGAATAGATAAATCACGGAGGCCTCCACATGAAATTATTTATAGAAATATTGTTGCAATAAGAAGGGTGTAAAGAGTTTGGGAATAAAAGATAAGAAGGGCTTACCGTCAACCGTCGTATTGATAGTAGAATTTATTGTCCTGCTGAGATGCATATTCGATTGCGTTCATTTTCAGACAAAGGGTTTTGGAAGGTCATCAAGTTTGCTAACTCCCATTCGCATGTTTTATCAAGTCCCAATAAGGTGCATCACTTTTATCCTCATCAGATACATCGGTCAAAGGTGAGCAGAACCATTATGATCAATTTAGACGATGTAGAAATGCATCCTTCTAATATTGCTTGAGTAGTTAATGCAATAAATTCTAGAGAAGATTGTGAATAAGTAAGTGCACAACAATGTATTGATTATATTCGACATAAGAACAAAAACATTGGTCGCGAGTTCATATATATAATCAGATCTTTTCAAGATAGGAGGGAGACAGATCCAGAATTTTTCTTTGCCTTTGAGGTTAATCATGTAGGCACACTACTAAGAAGTGTTTTTGTGGTTGATGGAAGAGCAAGATTTTCTTATTTTATTTTTTTTTGATATGATAGTGTTTGATACCACATAGAAGGCTAATCGTCTGAACTTGTCATTCTCTCCATTCATAGAAGTAAATTGTCATTTTTCGGGTTGTGCATTGCTCGCAGATAAGTAAAAGGATACATTCGTTTGGCTTTTCAGAAAATGGCTCAAATGCATGCATAAAATTGCACCAAAGGTGATCATTACTGATCAAAATGCTCAAATAGGTAAAGCTATCAAGATAGTTTTCCTAATACTCGTCACTGATTTTATTCTTGGTATATAAGGAAACATATGGCGATCGGTTTTCTATTGATTTCATTTATTTGTATTATTCGTGATATAAGAAAATGCATAAAATGTTGGGGAGTGATGAAGCAAAAATATGATATAAATGAAGAAGAAAATAGTTGGTTACTAAAGATATACAGATTGTGAATATATTGGGTAAACGCATATCTGAAGGACATTTTTTGGGCGAGGAACGACAACTACTTAAAAGAGTGAGAGTATTAATTCTTTTTTGATGGGTTCGTGAATGCTAACACAAAACTTGTTGAGTTAGTTAACCAATATGATAAAGTTGTTATCGTTCATCATAGATCTGAGTCTCAAGAAGACTTTTTGTGTTTGAATTGTGTGCCTAATTATACCTCAAATTCATATGAGATACAATTTGCGAAGTGTTATAGTAGAAGATTTTTAAGATATTTCAAAAAGAATGAGTCACTATGATGACACTTCTTTCCCAAGAGTTTGCAAATAAAGGATCAAGAATCACTTATTTGATTAGTGACTTCTCTGAATTCAAAGATAAATGGGACAAAATCAGTTATGAGATTTGCCGTGAGCTTTAAGTCATGTGTAGTTGTGCTTTGTTTGAAACCGAGGGGATCCTTTGTAAACATATTTTGTGCATTTTATAACGCATCATTTTACTTATATTCCAAAATCTTATATACTATATAGATGGAGATTAGATGCTCGATATATAAATATTGGATTTGAAAATGCTGTGAAAATGTATCAAAATCAAGGTAATACAGATTTGCGTGAAATTAGAAGATTGTGGTCACTTCGATTCAAATTTAATGCGATACTTGAAATGTTATCTGATTCGGATATCCATTTTTTCAAATTGGATGGTTTATTGGAAGGCTTCACTATAAAAACTGAGAAGGAAGTCAGGACCAAGATAATGAATGTTCAATCATCACAGAGTGAAAGTAATATTGGATCTAGTGCTTCAATGATAATTTTGAGAGATGGTGAAGAAATAACAATCTGTAATCCTCTTGATCCTGTGTGACAAAAGGGAGGCCCATAAGTGCTAACAGAAAAAGTCTAAATTTGAAGATTCTCTATCATAAAAGGAGGTAAAGTATCGTTAATATGAAAGTTATCAATAATTGGGCCATTACAGGACTTGTTGTCTATTATTGGTATGACATCTTGCTCGTGTATCTTATTCATTTTACTTAATGTTTCAAACATTTACATCACTTTGTCTGTTATATTCATGCATGTTTAATCTCATATGGTTTGATTTTTTCTTTGTTTTTTGTTCACAGAAGAAATTGTATCAGATGTAAGCAACCGAGAAGGAAGCAGGAGTTGAATTTATTAAGAATATTGACAATAAATTGTATCATGTGAAACTCATGACATGTCATATTTTTCTTAAATGTGATTTTTTTATTTCAGATTTTAATGATATGATTACAAATTAATTCTATTTTCAGAATTTTATGATATGAGCTGTATTATTATGTGAGGAATGCGACTAAGGTCGTAGTATCTATATATACAGGATTTTACTGATTGCGACTAAAGTCGCAGTCCTAATATGATTTTATACATTTATTTTGTAATGCGTATGATTTTATACATTTATTTTTGTAATGCGACCTTGGTCTTCCTCTTCCTTCTCGCTTTCCTCCTCTTTTGGAGGATATTATGGTTCATTGAGAAACTCTCAGAATGGGTTGTCTGTATTTAGTTCTTCCTCTGATTCATATCGAAAAGAACCTCCAGATGACATGCTGAAAGAAATCGCACCTTCTGCATCAGAGGACAAGCTTTTATTAAGCATATCTTTGTAAAGTGGCAGAGGAATAAGCTCATAACCAGGCCCCCAACAAAACTTAATCCTCCTCATTAAGAGTAGGATCAGAAGCAACATTTTTTAGCATACAAGGTATGGTCGCCCATCCAATCGTCCTTTTAGGGTAGATGCTTTCAAAAATATGATTTAAAAATAATTGTAAATTGAAAACACTACCAAACGAAGAATAAATAACTAGTTTAAGGTAATTTTTGAAAAACCTGTTAAAGATCCTTCGAACATGAAAACAAATCATATATATCTCATGAAACATACTAAATACACAAGAGTTGACACTCGAAATCTATAAAGCTCATAAATGTGCTCATAAAACAAAATCATGAGTAAACAAAAAAATGTGAGTGCACAAGAATCATGTGAATAGCACATTCATGAAAATAATCAATAAAGCTCAAAATAAATATAAATTTTTTTATCAAAAACATGAAAATCATAAAATTTATTTTTCATCAAATTTAAACATACTTCAAGGTATATGTATGTTTTTATCAAAACTAAAAATATACATACATATCTCAAACACAAACGAATCCATAATAGAATTTACATGAAGGCAAGTGACTGAAGGGTATACATGTATATTTATTAGTTTTAGACAAAATAACATATACATGAATCAAAACATGTACAAAGATAGGGAAAACAAGTATAAATGAAAGAATCATCAAAACTAGGTTATACATGTACATGTAATGAGTACAAATGAGCAATGAGACACAAACATATAATAATCAAGTGTAGCTCATTACTTGTACAAGTATTCACACAAGTTTTAATGAAAACTACATCTAAACAAGTAATCACCACATGAAGTAAAAAATCAGAGCATGACATTTAACATAATAAGCATTGAAACGAAAACATCTAAAAATATTTACATTAAAACATGTAAATTAAAATAGGAGTTTAGAGATAGTTACCAAACCATAAGCACTATTCTCTATGTCTCCGAACCATGTGGTCCTCCCACCAAACTTCCTTGATAATGATGCATCAGAAGGGTATGTCCATCTAGCTCCATATGCATCCACCACCAAGACATATCTCTCACGTTATGTGAGAGCCCACACCTACATCAAACATAAGAGATGAAAATTTTGGTACCCATTTTCTTTTGGGTCCACGAGGGTTAGTATTATAAGGAACCCAAACATTTTTATTTGCAAAATTTGTGAAATTTAATCTATCAAAGTAAAATCTTGCAAGATGGTTTTTGCGGTCGCAATGTGTACATTTGTACACTCTAGCATGCATATGAGAATGAGTATGATCATGATTTGCAAACTGTGCATATGTATGCCGTGGGTTATGTGCATGAACATGTGGAACTTGTTTCTTTTGAAATAAGGTTCCAATCTAGAATGGTTAAATGCACAATTGCTCAAAGTTGAGCTCAAACAATTAATTCTATTTTTCAAGACTTGAATCTCATTTTTATTAATTGTAGCATGAAGAACATGACAAGAATGAGAATCAACAATATTTTTCTTTTTAGAAATGTTTTCTTTTTCTTTTGAAACAATTTTTTTTTCAAAGAGTTGTTTTCTTCCAAAGCAATCTCTTTTTCTTTTTCCACCAAACTAATTTTATTTTTCAAAGAATTATTTTCTTCACAAATATTATTTAATTTAGAAGACAAGGAAATATTCTCTTTTTTCAAAAATTCATTTTCTTTCGAAATACAATCAAATTTATTTTAAAAGAGTCATTTTCTTTTAACAAAGAAGTGTTTTCCTTTTTCAATTTATTGTTATCAGTTTTTAATGAATCATACTTTTCAAGAAGTTTTTGATAAAAAGATGCAAACTCATCATAATACATGTCAATATCTTCTTCTAGCTCGGATTCAGAGTTTACCTCAAGGGGGTTATCCCTTGGACCATGTAACATATGTTGGAAGCATCACTTCCATCATCCGAGTCGCTCGCCGCATAGTATTGCTTTTGTTCGCCAAAAGAGGCTATAATGTTCCATACTATAAAAGCCGAATCAAAATTAGCAAGCCTAGATAAATATTCATCATTTAGGGCAGATCTTAAAGCGTGAAGGGATTTTGCATTAGCCTCAAAGTTTTTGCCATTTAAACAATATGAATTTTTAATAGTGGCAAAATAAACATGAATACCTAGGGCTTTGACCTACATTGACATCTTAACCTTCCAAATTTGGATGTTAAGAATATCAAATATGGGAGGTGTCATGAAATTCATGTGTATGTAAACAATTATTGTGATTAGCTAAAAAGAGGATCTTTAACTCAAGGTTGTTGACCCAAATCAAGAGCATCAAGCTCTGATACCACTTGTAGATCACCTAGATAGGGGTGAATATGTGACTAGCTAATCTAATGATGAATTAATGCGAAATTAAAAACTATTAATGCAAACTAAAACTATTAAGCTAAATACACCATGTATAATACAAGAGTGTAGCCGAATTCCCAGTGAAGGGCTCTGGACTATCTCCTCAAGATTTCTCTAGATAAGAGTTGAGATGCCGCTATGGCTCTCTTGGTTGAATACAAGCGTGAGTAAACAATCCCAAGCATGTATCAATAGAGCACAAATATATCAAATAAAAGAGATAAACAATATAAGCATGCAAGATATAAACACAAGTGAGAGATAGAGAGAGCAATCGCAAACACGGGAGATTTGTTTCGAGGTTCGAGCACCCTTGCTCTACGTCCTCGCCTTCAACACTGTGAAGGATTTTCACTAAAAACGATCCCACCGGATCACTCGATGCTGCAACACCTACAATGAGTTCACACCAGAACTTCTTAGACTCACTAGTCCCTCTCTTGTTCTCGCAAGAACAACACACGCAAGCATACTAGCTTGCCGAGGCCGCACCTCTATACCGAGCTCCCACAAGAACTTGAAACAACCGAATCACACAAGTTCGCCTCTTCAAATACAAGATGAACACTTTGGTGATCTCAACACTTTGATCACCTAAAAACACTCTCACAATAACTCTCCTATAGGATTGATATAGTAATAGAAAGCTTAAGTATGTGTGAGAAAAACTTGGATAAATTTGTGGTAAAAAACTCAAGAAATCTCTTTTGAAAATCACTCTTGAAAACTCTCCTTTTGATATGAAAGTTTTAGCTCTAAAATAAGTGGAGATAAACACTTAGAGAGGTAGAAAAAACTAGCTTGAAAACCCACTTGAAATCTTGTTTAAAACAGTCCAAGGGAACCCCAATTTATAGGCTCCCAAAATATGGCCGTTGGAGGCCAAATCAGCAGCTGACGCTACTGTCGGTCGACCGGCCGGTCGACCAGCCAACGGTCAAATTTATGACAGTTGCAGCCTGCTGGTCGACCACCCGGTCGACCGATAAAAGGCTTTGACCTATCGGTCGACCGCCCGGTCGACCAAGGCCAGATCCAGAGAGCAGAGCTCTCTGGACGGTCGACCGGGTCGGTCGATCGGCCCACCAGCCAAAGACCTGTGCAGTCTGTGCACATCGGTCGACCGTCCGGTCGACCGCCAGTGTAATCTGGCTGAAAATTTGGGATTAAAAAACTTGGTCTTTTTAATTCAAATAAAATCCCATAAAATCACTAAAAATCTACAAAAATGAGTTCTTTGGAATAATTTGAAGTACAAATATGTGCGATCAATACTCAACACATATTACAACCTTTTTGAACCATTTTTGTAATATAAAAATTTTGGCTTAAATAAAAATCTGTATTTTTCAAAAACAATCTCCAAATTGAAAAACGATTTTCCAAAACTTATCCAAATACAATAAGATATTCTAAATACTTTTAAAGCTTAGTGTGTATGGATATGATCCACTACACATATGAGATAAAATATCTATGTTTTTGACAATAAGCTCTAAAATAGTTTTGATAAAATCAAAATGATATTTTTTAAAACACATATAAATTTTATGTGTGTGTATATGAACTTGAGCAATCTACCAACTAATCTATCATTTACATTTTATCTAAAAACAAATCTTGACGCTTACAAAATCCGACACAAGTCTTCTTAAAAATCTCCTCTTGAAAATCTTCTTCTCCTTCTTGACTTGGTCCAAACCTTGATCCAATAAGTTAGACCCTCTTGAGTACTTGATGCGATCTTGATGCGCGAGCTCTTGAATTAACACGTACTAGCTTCAAAACTTGACTTCGAATCGTTTGTTGAAGCTAAATACCTACTAAGATCTTGATCAAATATCTGAAACTAAATAAACACAAGATTATTAGTATTATAACTACATGAGTTAATCATCATCAAAAGTAGAGCGATGGGCCTTTGGGCCAACAGTATTCGAATGTCGGAGGGTTGTATTTGAGTGGGAAAGATTCTGGCTCGAATCCTTACGGAATGACACAAGTCTATCTCTCTCTATGTGTGATGTGTGTGTAGGTGTGTACACACACACACACACAAGAGAGAGAGAGAGAGAGAGAGAGAGAGACTTGTGTCATTCAGGAATGATTCGAGTCTGAATCCTTCCGACTCAAATACAACCTCCGACATTCGAATACAAGATCCACTCCGTTAAAATTGATTTATATTATTTCAAGTATCTATAAACAAAAATTAAGTGTTTTTAATATTTTTTGCCCATCCATCAAGTGGCGTAAAAAGAACGGCCATAAGTAGTAAGTTGGTTAGATCTATGTCTTTAAACATACAAATTCTCGATGCGGTCATTTGATCATGATCTAAACATTTAAAAATCCTAACAAACTAATTTTTGTTAGCTTTCAAATGTTCTACACCTTAAACAAACTAACTCACTATTCAGGCCGTCTGTTTTCCCCATACTTGATGCATGAGCAAAAAGTATTTAAATACTTAATTTTTTATTCATAATACTTGAAATAATATAGATCAATTCAATGATGGATCTTATATTTGGATGATGTATGATTATATTTGAGTGGGAAGGATTCGAGTTCGAATCCTTTCGGAACTACACACGTCTCTCTCTCTTCTCTCTCTCTCTCTCTCTCTCTCTCTCTCTCTTGTGTGTGTATGTGTGTGTGTTGTAACTCTACCCATATACACACACGCGCGCACGCATATACATATATACATATATCTACATATATGTATACATATATGTATATATGTATATATGTATAAGGCATGAGGTTGTAGCCTGATTTAAGTCTGGGACTGCACATAACCCACTCCCACCCCTTACCAATGAGAGTCATGCCTCATTGGCTTTAAATAACAATATTGTTCCAATAGCTAATAAAAACTATTAACACGAGAAATATGAATTATGCAGTAACAATAGCTAATAAAGAGTTTCACTCCAGAAAGTATTGATATCACAATGTAGAGTCTTATCATGTTGGGCACACGTCAGACACATATTGAACACGATATTTTTATTATTCTATATATTTTAGAATTTTTGTGTAACCGTGTCTTATTTTATGTCTGTACAAACATAGATTTTAATATTTTATTATGTTAATATTGTAATAATAATTCAGTATAATAATACTATAATGATAATTTATTATTAAATTATAATTATATTTTACTTTGTTAATTTTATATTTCTATAATATTACAATAATATTATAATAAAATTTTTACTATAATAATTTTCAAGTATTTTTAATATTATTACTATATTTTTACTATATTTTATTTCTTTTAACATTTTTTAATATTTATATTTTATTAGTATTCTTAAAAATTTTATTAATGTTCTTTAGATTTTCTTAAAATTTTATATCATTTATTTAATTAATATTTAGTAATATTTTACTATTTATACTAATATTTTATTATATTATTATTATAAATAAAATATTAAGATTATTAATTTTTTATCTCAATTTATTAATACAATTTAATTTGCAATATTAGATTTAATTTAATAGTATTTATAATATTTAAATCACTGCAACAGTTATTTTGTGGTCAACTTTTCCACTTTCACTTTTACATTACCAACCAAACACCGTAAAACACAAAATACTTTACCATTTACACTTTCACTTTACCAACCAAACACCGTAAAACACAATATACTTTTCCATTTACACATCACTTTATCAACCAAACACTGTAAAACACAATATATTTTCACTGCTACAGTTCACTTTTTCCATTCTCATTTTACAACTTACGACTTGCGACGTTTTGCAACGAACCAAACAGGCCCTAAGTAAAGGAAGAAGTGAGATAGAACTGTGGATCTGTAATATTAGATAAATTATATATTTATTATTTTTTTAATTGGATGCGCATATGCGTTAGTGAAAGAACATGAGGCTGTCAATTAAAGATATTCACAAAGCTAATCCAATTCCAGTCGAGCATTAAGGATATTCTTCTCTAATATGCTCAAAAGAAAATTCTTTTTAAGGAAAAAGAATTTAATTTCTCGATCAATGTCGGTTTGCTCCTCTGTTGGTGCGACGTGTGTCCACACCTCAGCCTCTTGCTTTCTCTCCAAGTCTTTTTCTAACTAATTTGATCCCGAGGAACATCAGAAACGTCCAATAAAACAAAGGAAAAGGAAATTGAAAAACAAAGACCAAGGACGACGAATTTGGCCCCCTCCCAATTCTCGCTTCAAAAGAATCTTTGACGACAAGTTTAAAGAATCATGCCGTTTTCAACCCAAAAGTATAATGAAAAAGAGTTGGTTTTGATTTTTCTTTTGAGATTAAAAGAGTGGGTTTTGATGTTGCCGGCCAGGGCTTAGGGGAGATTTTGATTTCGATCACAGAGATGCAGACGGAGGCGAGAGTAACGGAGAGTGCTCTCAGCTCCGTCCACGGCGGAGGCGGGCTCGCCGTCGACGGCGGGGGCTCCGCCCACAATCACCACCACCACCACCACCACCACCAGCAACTCGGGACGGTTCCGCAGCTCTTAGCCGGCGGAATCGCTGGCGCTGTTGGTAAGACCTGCACTGCTCCACTCGCTCGCCTCACGATTCTGTTTCAGGTCAGCCTTTTTCTTGATTCGGATCAAGAAATGAGTGAGCTTTAGTCTTTTCTTGGTTTCTGAATTCTTGTGCTTTGTGTTAAATGTTTAGTTCTTTTTGTTTTTGATTCAGTACAGGAAGATAGGGAAGGTGGTAAGAGTTTCATGTTATGAAAACATTTGTAAAGTTTCGAGCATGATTAAATTGAAACTAATCCAGGATAATAGTAAAATTTTTGATTTTAGTTAGGGACCTGAGTGCTGACATTGGGTTTTTGGTAAGCTTGACTAAATACCGGAGCCCTAATGATCTGAATTGTGGCATTTGCTTTGGTGTCTCCTTGGGATATAACTAAAGTGAAGCTACTAACTCTTGTGTTGTGCTGATTATTGAACCCTGCCAGAGTACTTAGTAGAGTCAAAGTGAGAGGGCCAAACCCCATGTCAATGATCGCATTTCCGGAATCCTTGTGAGGGTTATAATTGTCAGAAGCGCCAGCCCAGGTCCATCATTGTAGTCCCTAAACCATCTGTCGGATTTCTTAACCCTCCATGTAAGGTATTTTATGGAACCCAACTCAGATTTAATGGTGCACATGTAAGTTATAACAAACTGTTGTACTGAAGGTGCAGTGTAAAATGAGATGGCTTAGGCCTTCCTTTCCTTTCCACTAGGGTAGAGAATTTAATCATCGGGGACTTGCCGTTTCCGTTGTGCCACTAATCCTGCCGAATTCCATTAGCCATCGCCATCTTCGTCCTGCCAAAAACACCTGCCATTGCCATCACCATGTTTCTTAATGAGGCGATTCGTGTGTGTGCTACAACATTTGGTAAACTGAGAGTCCTTCTCTTCTAGGTTTCATAGCTTTTAGGTTATCCCTGAGATTGCAATGCCATCTATTTGTGTTCAGAGATCGGGAGTTGTTGCTAATATGAATTGTTTTTTGTTTTAACAATTATACCAGCAATTTTTCCCATAACACTAGACAGTTGGCTGTAAAGTTCTATGTGCTAATCTGATTATTAGTGAATTTGTTTGATTTCCTCTTTTGTATCCTTTAAGATTCTCTTATCCCTTATTACAACCTATTTTGTAGCCTTAAGCTTAATTAGATTTTTATGCTATCTAGACGTGTATCAGCAAGTCCTTATCTTAAAGCATATAGCTCCTTACCCTTGCCATTAATAAGGAAGCTTGTCATGCATTGGAGCTCATATTTTCTCTAAATAATTTCATCTCTACTATATTATTTGAGTCACTTAGGCCCCATTTGGTAACAAGAGGTAGCTAATTCTTCCTAGCCTCCAACTCTCGCTCTTCCAAATGGTCTAAAAAGGCCATGACTTGGTATGTAATCATAGCACTTGGAGTTATCTTGAAACCATGCAAAGTTACCTTGAAAACCACCCCCGTACTACCTAACTTTAGAGCTGTAATTTGAGTAAAAAGCTTGCATTAGCAACTCTTTGCAATCCCAAACAAAATTACCTTATTCCTGCCCTACACTCTTTTACCAAACAACCAACTAAAATCAAATCACTACCTTGCTAAAATAACTCTTACTCCTATTCTCCAATTTTGAAACGGAGCCTTATTGTATTGAGAGTTGATAGTTATTATTGGATTTCTCTTTTTCTTCTCAGGAACGGCATGAGTATGCTAAAATTTTCATGCCCTTCACTGTTGGGATTAAATTTAGTAATGTAAGCAACAGAAGAACAAACAATTTATTATGAAAAAAAAGGTTCAACAACCATTAAAGATAAAAAGAAACCACAAAATACTTAGACTCATAAGGCCTCATTTGGCAACAAGGTTAAGTTTCCCAAACCTCAGTTTGAGATAGTTTCAGGCCCAAAATGAGGTTACTGTACTGGGCGTTGTTTGGGAGTCAAAATGGAGTTACTGAAATTAGGATTTGGGAGGCCTTCAAACCTTGTAAAACTAGGTTTATTGAAACTCCATTTTGAGTATTTTTTTTTCATTTTAACTTAAACATAATCCTGGTTTTAGAAACTGAGGTTCGTATAGTTACAAATCCCAGTTTCATTTTTAACTCAAACATTACCCCGGTTTCGGAAACTAGTTGCCAGTCGAGGCCTAAGAACTAGACTAGGCTCAAATAAATATAGATTTGGCTCAAAGAGGTAACAGACTGGTACTTGACTTTGACTGAAGAATGTAGTAGATATAAAGTGATCCAGAAGGATTTGGAGGTCAGAAGCTGGTTGAAACGCATAGAAAGAAGGGTGGGATACCTGAGAGTGAAGGATGGTGCAGATAGAACATGATTCAGAAGAGATTGGGCATCAGAAGTTGGACGAAATACGTAGAAAAAACAGAAGATAGAATGAACGGATGGATGAGACTCTCATCTCAGCTTTCTATAGATTACACATCTTTACAATTTTTGGCTCTTCAATCTGCTCTTATAGCTTAGAATGTAGATAGGTTTTTGATTTAGGAGAGCCAACAATGAGAGATAATGGCTGTGAAATGGTAAAGGAAGAATAGGGACAAGTATAACTGGTGTCAGTGTAGAGTTTAGAAGACAATAGTGAGAGAGAATGTCACTGTAGAGGAAGACTAGAAAGAGTTTTGCAACTGATGATGGGCAGAATAAAAAAGGTTTTGAAACTAGCAAGTCCTAAAAATCTAATCTTGTCAGCCAGATTATACACCACTGGTGGTCTCTGCATCTTGGTGTAGACATCCACGCGCCTAGGACTACATATTAATGACTAAACAAAAAATAAGTGAACAATAGATGTTAAGCCTACATCATTTAGTATATGTCAAGAATAACTAGAATTCTGTGGTGTTGCCCTTCCTTTGCTTTTTACAACTGTTTGCTTTTCAGTAACTAATCTCATGACCTTTTATATTTTTAGGTTCAAGGAATGCGTTCTGATGTTAGAACTCTATGCAAAGCTAGCATATGGCATGAGGCTTCTCGTATTGTTTATGAAGAAGGTTTTAGAGCACTGTGGAAGGGGAATCTGGTCATGATTGTGCATCGGCTCCCTTATTCCTCTATCAGCTTCTATGCTTATGAACGCTATAAAACTGTAAGTAAACATTCTAAATGTGTATGTTATACTCAATGTACCAGTTCCGATCATAAGCTACTATTTGAACATTTTACATATGAAGTTTTGTGGCTTTAATTTCCTGTAGTTTCTGCAACTTGTTCCTGGACTAGACAAACATGGAGATCATGCGAGTGCTGATGTTGGTGTACGATTGATAGGGGGTGGTTTGGCAGGAATAACAGCTGCATCTATCACATATCCATTAGACCTTGTGAGGACACGTCTTGCAGCTCAGGTAATTTGCATGCTTGCCCTTTCTGCAGCATTTAAAAGTAAGGCCTTTTCAGCCAACAATCTTATAACCCAACAACCTTTATTTTGCAGTATTTTCTTCTTATTTCCTATAATTTGTTGGCATGTTTGGAACTCCATATTAGCCACCATCTTTATGGTGCTATGTGGTCAGTGTCTTTATTTTAATTTTGTGGGTTGATTATGCGTTCATAAGTATTTGTACTTCTTGTTAATTCCTTGAATCATGCATGATTTAAGCTGTTTATAAATAATTGGATAAACTTGTTTTTTTGCTTTGAATTTCCGTATGATAAACTGGTATGTTATAGATTCTTAGTGTATATTGGATACAATGGATAACTGTCTGGTCATATGCATATGAATTCCCCATCCTGTGACAAATGTAAAGAAAGAACCAGGGAAAAAAATCGTGGGTCATGAATAGTGATTCAATTGATGATGAAGAGATAGAATTCTTGCTTCGTTCTCCACCTTAATGACAAAAAGAAGTATTGAACAAATTATATTCATCATCCCTCAAGACAGGTGTTGCTAGAACCATTTTCCAGTGTTACACGTATCAGATAGATCGGTCTGCAATAAGGGAAAAAGGTTTATATAATTCATCACCTATACTGCATCATCCCAGAGAAGATCTTAATGTGGACTTTGTGTGCTTCACACATGGGCTGACGAGAGGTTTAGATTCTATTTTGGGCAATGTTGATAGGTTTTTCAAGATGCATTTTGTACTCGTCACATAATTGAGATGCTTCAAGTGTCAACAAGTTTTTCTGTTCCTTTTCTTCTCCTTCTTTTGTTGATGCGGTCGTCCATTTACACAGTTTTCTAACAACTATAGTATCTTATAAGGATTTCAATTTGCTAACTACTCTTGGAAAACCCTATGTGAAACTCTCTTCTACCTATTCATCCTTAAACGAATTGACATACTGAGGTCATTAACCAAAGTTTATGAAATCTTTTGAGGTGAGGTTTCTAGTTGGAAATAAGTCATAAACCGTAATTGAGTTTTACTGCTACATATTGCGGTTCCTACAATAGTTCTTTGATTGAGAAAAGGGGTTAGGGTTCATTTGAGATTTGCATGATTATTTTCCTTCTACTTTGTTGAGTTGATTCTGTTGCCCTTGGTGTCTATTTTTTTCTCAATCTATTTGATCATTTTCTCACGATATCAAATATTTACATGCTGTTATGAGAAGAAATTTGCATTTAGTTATGAGAATTATGTATGCTAACTGCTGCCAAAAATCATATCCAAGGATTTGATGGAGGCTAAGTAATGATTTGTCGTCTTGAGATCCAAAGGAAGCTTTTATGCTCATACTTTGTCGTCATTTGCAAATTACGACTAATTGCTTATATACACTTGCGTCTTGGAATGAATGTAAGTCTTAATTTTAGTAAGGAGATTTATTACTACCATTCATTTTGAGCCTCTGACACTTGCTCCAGGAGATCAATGTAGTGGTGCAAGTCAGTCTCTGAAATTGACCAAATGTAGGTGACAGATACAAAATCCTAGCTTGCAGCCCTTTCCATTCAGCTGTTTATAAATATTTAGGACATATTTTAAAGTAGTGTTACCTGGGTCTTTGCAGACGAATTGTATATACTACAAAGGCATTTATCATGCACTTTATTCCATTTGCAAAGATGAAGGTGTCAGAGGGTTATATAAAGGACTTGGAGCTACATTGTTGGTAAAGACGACTATTCACTATATCTCAGCCAGTGATTCTCTTTGCATAGCTATTGACCAATTGTAAACTGCAGGGTGTTGGACCTAGCATAGCAATCAGCTTAGCTGTTTATGAAACTCTAAGATTACATTGGCAAGTGAAAAGGTAATTAACTTCCTGTTTGCTTAAACTGTTTAGGGCTGAATGTGCTGGGTCTCTATTTATCTGTTAACTGTAAACCTTTGGACATCAGGCCTTCGGATTCTGCAGTTTTGGTCAGCTTGACGTGTGGAAGCCTTTCTGGAATAGCATCATCTACAGGTAAGTGGATAAAATAATAGTAAATAATGCATGAAAATTTGACTTAGTGATAGATTTTTTTTTTTTTTCCTTAAAAAAAATATTATGTGAAGTGAAATAAAACCTTGTTTTAAGAATGAACTGCAAGTCTACAACAGTGGTTGGTTTAAACTTATGCCAGTATACTTTTGGTCCCAGATTTCTGAGATGTGATTTCGCTCTTCCTGTTCTGATCATTTTTAATCTCTTCTATCATGTTACTGTTTAATGATATGTAGCAAGCAGTTTCTTTTTAATTATATAGTTTGCATTTAGCTGTTCATTTACATCTTTCTTGGTCGGGAAAATACCTCCATCTCATCTGTATGACTTTGGGTTTTGATTCTTCACATGGATGAAAATGGACTTTTGATGCTAAATAACGT
The DNA here is from genome assembly GCA_038442645.1 of Agave tequilana. Lineage (NCBI taxonomy): Eukaryota > Viridiplantae > Streptophyta > Magnoliopsida > Asparagales > Asparagaceae > Agave > Agave tequilana. Next base: position 62,016 of record JAVJIF010021513.1, read on the forward strand.
CAAACTTTTACGAGAATGAACTGAGGAGATTGTAGAGAACCATAAAATGCAAAATGTGGGACCATGTGGTTCCGCTATTTCATTGGTAAAGCAGAAGCTACAATGAGAATAAAAGTCTAAGACACTATATACATTTGATGAATACATTTGGGAAATACTGAGTACCTATAGAATCTATGTTGACAAATCATATAAAAATTGTTGAGAACTTCTAGAATGCAAATAAAAAATTATACAAAATAAGAAATAATTTCCTTCTCGTTTCAAGGTATTCTACTCCAATTAGGCATCAACTATACATGAGCTTTTCACAAAACCAAAAATAGAAGTCAGATGACAGTATATTACATGCATATTGCCGGCAAACTGTTATGTGCTTGACAAATATAATTCTTTTATATATGCTTTGTTAAGTCTTCTTCCAGATATGCAAAAACTATTGAACTGTCTAGAGAAATCCAAAATTTTCTGTGAATGAATGTGGGAAAAAAAAAATAGTGTGGAAACTGCCGCCATTGTATTTTTATTTTATTTTATTTTATTATTATTTTTTTTGGGGGGGATGGGGGGTGGGGTGGGGTGGCGGGGGATAAAGCAAATAGTTTATTCTCATTGTATTTAATACTATCTAGATACAATTATATTAATGCATATGATATCTAACATTTAATAACATAATGAATGTTTCAAGTTGCATATGAGTCTTGTAAGTGCAGGTGTTGGTGAAAGAATAACTTGTGGGACTGGATTCGAAGGAGCTTGAGTAGACACTTGTAAAAACTTAACATGCTAGCAGCTAGTGCCACGAAAATTTTAGAACAGTGGTTAGCTTTCTAGCTAGTATACAAGCAAGGGTTGTAGCTCCATTACTGTTTGGCTCTGGAATAAAAAGATCGAACAAGGTCATCCCAACTATTGGTTTGGAGATGCTAATGGGACAGGAGTGTGAGAAACTGAGGGAATCTTTAATATATATCATATATAATATTTGTCACATACATAATTTTATTTAGACAATGAATTTATTTATAGAATGATATAGTATTAAGACGTTATTTGACTTTAGTTTTACAATACACAAGTACAAAAAGAAAGTTTTGGGAAATTTCTTTCTGCAAGTATGTATAGATGCTATTTGTGTCCAGAAATATCCAATATGTGTCCCAATAGTGTATAATGTTAAAGGCTCTTTCCCATAAGCGTTGGAAAATGCTATACAAGGGTGGAAACATGTCTTTGTCATTGAAAACAATGTGTTCGTTTGTGAAAGGGACCTTTTCCTTTTTTCAGGATGTACTATAGTGCTAGTCTCGATCACCAGTTTGCCTGGAACCAGTGTTCCGCTTCTATATAGTGTATCTGAAGACTTTGATTTAAAACATGCAGCAATAAGATCAGTACATTGACATGCGAACAGCCCTAGGCTCTGGTGTTTATTAAGGAGTTTGTTTCTGCATATTGGAAAAGCTAATACCTTTTATTTTTTACCCCTTTTTAGGCTACATCCTCATTGTAAGTTGTCATTAAGAAAAACTACTCTCAAAGTGGAAACTCATCAATGCACAAGGCAGTTATTAGAAAAGCAAAAATTGTAAGGGTTTTTTCAGATATAAATACCCTGCAAGTCTTTATATATCTAGAATTTTACTCTCTAAATCATGTTTTGCTAATTTACCCCTCAAATCTTGTTAGCCATGAAAATTTACACCACACCCCCCCCCCCCCCCCCAAAAAAAAAAAAAAAAAAAAAAAAAAAACTGTTACTATTTAAGAATCAAAAGATCGTATTCTAAAAATGACTAATCTACCATCTATACTCTAATTCACATCCTAATCTTAACCTCATCCTTTTCCTTCCCCTGCTCCTTTTGTCATATGTAACTCCAAAAATTCAATCACCAAACAAAAAAGAAAAAAAAATTGCTGGACTAAGAGGGAGTGAGGGAGTTTAGGCGCAGGAGGGGCCGGCAATTGAGGGATGAGAGGGCAGGATGGGGTGTGTGTGTGTGTGTGAGAGAGAGAGAGAGAGAGAGAGAGAGAGAGAGAGAGCTACGGGTGACGTAGGCACATCTGCTATCTCAGGTGGGGGGAGTGATGTAAAATGGGAGGATCGTAATCACCTTAAAATTGAAAGAATTGGGAATTAGGGTTTTGAGAGAAGAATAAAGAGAATTAGGATTTCAGAAAGTGGATAAACTTGAGTTTTGCACCCCTTACACTACGGGCTTCACATCTCTTACACCACGAGCTTCACACCCTCATCTCAAGAATTCAAGAGCTCAATAAATATAAACTGAAAATTTTTAGTTCATTATTGTCTACTGAAGAAAGAAGTTTGGAGCCTATTTATAGGCTTTACAAAAAAAATACTTTTAAGAAATAACCGATGTGGTACTAAGTAACTACATAAAAGAAAGTAACTACTCAAAAATAAACTAAGAGCCTGTTTGTTTTGCTGCAAGTGGTCTCGAGTCGTAACTCATAAAATGGGAATGAAAAAAATGAACTGTGGTAGGAAAAGCATATTGCGTTTTACGGTGTTTGATTGGTAATGTGAAAGTATAAGTGAGAAAGTATAGTGTTTTACGATGTTTAAATGGTAATTTAAAAGAGTAAGTGAAAAAGAGGAACACAAAATTAATTGTAGCAGTGATTTATTTAAATTACAAATATTATTAAATTAAATCTATTATTTAAAATTAAAATGTATTAATAAATTTGAGATTTAAAATTAAAATGTATTAATAAATTTGAGATAAATATTAATAATTTTAATATTTGTTTATAATAATTATATTAATAAAATATTAGATAATTAGTAAAATATTAATAAAATGTTAACTAAACAAATAATTATAAAATTTTAAGAAAATTTAAAGTATACTAATAAAATTTTAAGAATACTAATAAAATAAATATTAATAATTGTTATTATAATATTATACTATTATAATATTATAAAATATAATAAAGTATTATTATAATATTAAAATTTATTATAACATTAAAATATAATTATAATATTAAATATAATAAAATATTAATATAATAATAATAATTTATAATATTAATAAAGAAATTATTTATATTATAAAATTAATAAAATCAAATATATAGTAATTTAATATTAAAAATAAATTTATTTTAATTAACATTAAAATATAATTGTAATATTAAATATAATAAAATATTAATATAATAATAATTTATAATATTAATAAAGAAATTATTTATATTATAAAATTAATAAAATCAAATATATAGTAATTTTATATTAAAAATAAATTTATTATATTAAAATATTAAAAAATATTTAAAAATTAAAAATTGGTATAAGATATTAATAAAAATAATAAAATAATAAATAACAACATTAAATTAAAGTAATTAAATATTTAATTTTAAAACAATATTAAAAATAAGAAAAAATGAAAGATTAAAAAATAAAATATTAAATTATTAAATAAATTAAGTACTATTTAAAATATTAAAAAATTAATAATATTAAATTATATATTAATTATCAAGTAACTGTTTTCAACTGCAAGTGTACTACAGGTGAGATTTATATGATCACAAAATTAACTGTAGCAGCTGCAAGTGAGAAATGAGGGTGATTATTTTGCAAGTTCTTTTGTAGCAAAGCAAGCAGTGAAAAATGAAAAAGAGGTTTTACGGCTGCAGTTTTACGAGTTGCTTTCCAAACAAACACACCCTAAGGCATAAGATATTGGCATACTGAGTGATGTCCTCATCATTTTCCCTGGGGTGAGAAACTCGACCCTGTCGAATGAGGGCTTCTCTCACGAAGCATCTCAATCGGATTATGGATGTGGTCGAGGTATCAACACCAGTGCGTCATGTCGAGACCAAGGTGATGGAGGTGGGACTAGCTTTCGTGACAGGTTGCCGTCGATGGTTGCTCGAGCATGATACATGCAGTATAACAAGTCAACTCAGCTTCACTTAAATCTAATCTACATATTAAGGTACTAATCTCCTGTGAAATTCTCTTGGAGAAAGATTTGCATGGGGTCGTATAAATCAGGCGATCTCAAGAAAACGAGGCCCTCATAGCTGACAAAGATGGTGCTAGTTCCAAGGTGGACTCTGCTAGAAGATTTACAAGGGTCTCATTAGAAGCTCTTCAACTTCTGTGGACCGGAAAAAAATCTCTTCTTGCAGTGATGCCAACTCGGCAACAACTTCTGTCTCTAGCTCTTTCATTTTGATTTTGGTTTTGAATCGTCAACAACTTCTGTCTCGACAAGGGCTGGCGGCTCTGGATTTACTCTTTACAGCCATGTTTATTAGAATCTTTTCTACACCAGCTATGAGCTCCTTACATTCGGCGACTGGATCGCTGAATTGTGGCCTCTCGAGCTCGGGCTCATTCTCAACATTAGGCTCTGTGCAATCTGTCTCTGAGGGATGAAGGTGTGGAACATACCGATTATGAAGAAAATCATGTAAAGTAAACCAACATCGACAGGATTTATGATTGTTTTTCCACCACTGACCACCAATAAGCTTCTCCAACCAGTTTCATTGGGTATAGCGACATTTCTGCTCAGACGTCAGGGAGAAATAGCTGAAGAAATTTTCAAGATGGTTTTTTTCAATTTTCATGCTCATAATGATCATTAGAACTTCGAAAGTATGAGATGGCCGCATGCATATACCGTTCAACTTTATTGTCATCAACTTCAGTATTTACATATCTTTCACAAAGTAATTTCATGAGTAAACTTTCAATGTAAAGATCAGAAGTTGCTCAAGAATCACTGCCCTTCTGTTGTTTCAATGCTGTAAAATCTTTCTCTTAATTTGAGACTCAGTTACGGTTCCAACGCTTCAAACAGTGCTCGAAAAGAACTCCGAACGGGTGAGAAATGACCTTTAGACTGTTGTGCACTGATCTGCTGAGCTGAATTTAGACGACTCGAAGCTGGATGTGAAGGTTTTAGACGCGTAGTAATGATCTCCACGAACGTACCGCTTCAAAAACGGCTCGATTCGGGTTTGAAACGAGCTCGAAATGGCCTTCGAAAGAGCTGAACTGCAAGTGAGGGGACTGACGTCAGCAGGGTTACGTTAGAGAAGTGGATCAGGTTGGATTGTAAGCGGGTCGAGTCGACCGCGGGTTTGGAGCACTTAAACCCAATAATCCCAAAGCAAGAGTTTCATGTTGGGTTTTAAATAAATCCAGATCACCCTCATGTAAATCCAATCCATTCCAGAAGGAGTCCGCAAAGAACAGGCAGCGACAACACGGCGGTGACGACGAGAAAGTGGCGATGACTCAGCGACGACGACGATGATGGGGAGATCGCGACGGTGATGCAGTCGAGGAGGTGGTGAGGGATGGAGATGATGGGATTAGTAAGGCAGCGAGGAGTTACCGTCGACGGGGAACAGCAGAGGAATATGTCATGGCAGAGATCCCATGTCGATGAAGACGAGGTCTGAATCTGCTTCGATGAAGGCGGCGCTGTTGGAAATGGATCTTGCAGAGTCGGCGGAGAGTTTGCAATCAAAGTTGGCGAGGGTGTGGCGGCGAGTGGTCAGAGCTTGGTGGTGAACTCTTGAGAGTGGTGAGGTCGACGTGGTTGCAGTTTAAGGCGATCGGCTGTGGTGGGGGTGCTTGTCGTCGGCGATTGGCAAGAGGAGAAGCGGCGGGAGTGGGAAGAGGCAGTGATCTAGGTTGGGGTTATGGGTTGAGTGATTGAGAAAGAAAGAAGAACAACATGAGCTTGGAGAAATTTTAATGATTTTCAAGGGATTTTTTTGGGTACTTGCTACAGTAAAGTTTTTTTTTTTTTTTTTGGGGAACACATCTGAGGGCTTTGATTTGTTTTTTTATACATTTCTCTCTTTTCTTTCTCACTTTTTCCCTCTTTTTTTCTTTTTTCTAATAGACTTAAGGTTTTGAGTTAGATCTAGTGTTTAGTCTTGTGAGGAGATGGAACTGCTTTTAAGGGGATTGGAGTCAAAGCTTTGATACTAAACTGATGTAAAACGGGCTGATCGAAATCATCTTCAAATTGAAAGATTTGGGAATTAGGGTTTTGGGAGAAGAATAAAAGAGGGACATATGGTTTCAGAAAATGGATAAATTTGGGCACCCTTGCATCACGGGCTTTGCACCCCTTACACCCACGAGCTTCATACCCCAATGTTAAGAACTCAAGAGCTCAAGAAATATAAACTGTAAATTATTAATTCATTATTGTGTACTGAATAAAGAAGTTTGGAGCTTATTTATGAGCCTTACAAAAGAACACTTCTAGGGGGGTAACGGATGTGTGCTAAACACCCACATAAAAGAAAACAACTACTCAAAAATGAACTAAGGCATAAGATAACTGGGTAAACTGAGTGATCCTCATCAGAGAGCTAAGGGCGGTATAGGAAGATTTGCTGTCTCCCCCCTCTCAATATCTCTTTTTCAAATGAAATATAAGGAAATATGAGTATAACGGGTATACAATTCATATTCCATTCAAAAACCAACACTGAAGGTAAACTTTCAACATCTCAAAGATTTTAGGGGTAAATTAGCATTTCCACATGATTCAGAGGGTAAATTCCTAAATTTAAAATATTCGAGGGGTATATATGTGAAAAACCGAACTTATAAATATGTAGAAGCAGTGTAAATGATCAAACAACCAAAAAGTCGGTCACAGTTGTAGTCTTTTTTAGATGAGTATTTATGGCAAAGCCCCAATGAACTTCCCCTTATTTCTTTTTCCCAAAATGCTTAGTGGCATAGGATTTGGCTTTTTGACATCAGAATATGAGGATAATAATTGTATTAATATTGTGCATTTCATTTGAAACTAACAGCCTTTAGATGGTTGTCGGGGCCTGTGGTTGCCATTAAAGTACTTTGTTACTGTATGATTGTTGATCTGCCTTGTTTTTTCTGATTGGTTACATTGCTGGTCCTGTGGTTTTAATTTTTCTTTGGTATAACATACTTTGTATGTTACATGAAATGAAGATTTTGTATGATATTAAGTCAAGATACAGGATGAACCACAGTAGGATGGTATATTTCCAAAAATCCTATAGTTAAAATGGTCAGACTAGATAGTAATACTCACGTGCTTCAACATCACAGTGACATTCCCGTTAGATCTTGTGAGGCGGCGGATGCAGCTTGAAGGAGCAGCAGGCAGAGATTGTGTCTACAAGTCAGGCTTGTTTGGGACATTTGGGCACATAGTCCGTTCTGAAGGCTTTGGTGGCTTGTACAGGGGTATCTTGTCCGAGTACTACAAAGTTGTCCCGACTGTCAGCATTGTTTTCATGACATATGACACCTTGAAGTCACGCTTTTCAGAATTATGACCAGCAAGGACACTTTTCTCAGTATCCAGCATTTTCCAGATCTGCTCTCTCTTCCATTGATACCAGATGATTTGAGTGCCTAACAGACACACAGAATAGAAGAGTTTTTGCAGGATCCATGAGCATATAAGGTGGCAGGTTTTGTAATGGCTGCCATTGATATGTTGGCATTCCTTGTACAGATACATCGAACCTCAAAGTATATTCTATGTAACTGTTTATACATTTTTTATTTAGTCGCCACCGTACTTTTATCAATTGTATTTTCCCCTTCTTGATTCTTTGTTGAAAAAAAAAGGCCACATTGTTCTTTATTCCTCTAGCTTGGATTCTTTCGGAAGTTGGGCTGAATTCATATAAGCAAGGAACCGTGCATTACACCCTGGAACATCATCTAACGTATGTGGTTTGGGAACTGTATGGATGTTTCAGTCTACCATCTTATTGTTTTCAACCTGGTTAGTGATATCAGGAAACTACAGTTTCCCCAGTGTTTACACAATAATGAAAGTGTTTTGTGGTGATAATCTCTGATCTCTCAACTTTGTGAAGGTTATTTTCAAAGTTATTGCATCAATATTATATTGATCTGTCTTGTTACTTACAGGTGATAAGTGCTGAGATGCTGAAATGACTATATTTTAACAATTTTCTTCTTTTGGTGGTGGTTATGATGGAGAGAAAATCATTATGCACACCATCCTCATCTGATCTTCATCTCTACAGCTAATAACCTGATGTTTCTTGGGATTCTTCGATTTAGGGTAGTTGATAGATTTTTTAGCAGATCTCTTTCTCACTCAAGAAACTATTGCGTTGTCTGATATTTTTGCTGCAGATTTGTGGGAACAAGCAGCAAAGAGTTTACGATGAATAGGAAAATGGTAACAAAAACATACTGAAAAAAATTCAGCATCAACTTTTAGAACAATATTATTACTGTAAGGTGCAGTGAATAGTAATTTAAGATGATGCAAGATGATGCATTAAATTCTATTAACAAGATCCTAAAACGCCGTCTGTCATCTAAAAAGGAGCAGATAAGATTAAGAGTAGCGCATTAACCAAGTGGCACTGTCTGCTTGGTAATTAGGAGCATCTCTAATGAGTTTGTTGTTGAACTATTGTGCCCACTTCACTTAAATTCTTGCTTAGTGACTGCAATGCTTTTGATATTACTCTCTGCACTTCAGAGTTTTTTTTTAATTCTTTCTGACATGAATTCCACTTACATGCCTGACTCCAACTTCCACCAGAAATGTACTATAAAAGTGAAGAAACATTGGTTCCTCGCTACCTCGCTCTGCATTGAAAAAACTTTGTAAGTATGAAGCCCTTCAACTTCTTCCTCCTCGCGCTGTTTGTTTTCATGCTGCCTGCAACCATCTGGGGTCGAAACAACTATATGTTCGTCGAAGAGAACGGGTACAAGAGGCTCGTACCTTCTTCAATGGAGTCAGGATCAGTGGACATAAAGAGACAGCTGCAACAAGCAGCTGTCGCTGATAAAGAAACCGATGATGACATGCCGCCTGCAAGCGGCACAGAAGGCCATCACACCACCGATCTGGAAACGTGGGCCAAGCAGCATCCCAAGCCGCCATATTAGGATAAGCAACGTGGATCTGCTGATGTGCGTGAAATAAATGCTTGAGAATAAGCATCGCTTTTGTGTCAGTAACGTTGGAACATAGGTGGTGCATGTATCAGACTCTCTATGTAAATGCTTGTGTGCGAGCGTCAGCTGCAGTTGTTAGTAACTCCTCGAATCCTAGGGTGTATGAGTTTCATGAGTCTTGTGTGCAAAAGCATTAAGTTCTTGTTAGTAGTTTAGTTGACATATGTTGAAAATTATAGTCAAATATGAAACCAGTGGTTAGCAAATCCCCTTATTATTGATATACCATGAAAAGAAATTACGCGCAATCTGATTACAATTACTTGTTACACTTGATAGCAGTAAATGATGATAATTGGCCATAAGGAACCCAACTAAAAATTTAGGGGGGAGCTGATCATGCTAAAACATTAGCCTTCAACGGCAGATATCTCCTCCCTGGAGCACTCAGGAAGTTTCCTGGCGGGCGAGTATGGTCGAGTGTCCGATGCAGTCCATACGGTTGACGGCTGCATATGCTGTTCTGAAATCTTCACCATATGCCGGTGAAGTGTCGTGACAATTTGATGCATGAAGTAACTGACCGAGCTTCTTCTCAATGTCTGATGTCCCTGCTTTCACTGCGAGGATGAAGATGAAGCGTAGTTCGATGAGGGAGGCAGAGAACCCGCTGGCTGACACAACCTCGGATACAGGCCACATATGGGAGAGAACCTGATAGATGCCTTCCTACACCTCAGGACTCTGGTTGCAATAGCCTTCATTCAGGGGCGGACCCTTTAGTTGGCTGGGCCGGGCTACAGCCCGGCCCATTTTATTTTGATTTTTTTTTTTTGGATTAAATCCTAGTAAGACCCTTTAGTTGGCTAGGCCTTAAATCCTAGTAACTAAGTGGCTACAGCCCGGCCCATTTAAGGAGCAAGCCCATATATCTCCTTAAATCCTATTTTATTTTGATTTTTTTTCATATATTGCCTTAGACCTCTTTCTATTTTGATTTTCTTTTGGTAAATTTATTCTTGGTTCGTCATTGATTTATTGGAGAATATTATTTTATTTTTTTGACAAATTCATATAATTCGTAAGCATATGTTATAAAAAATTGCAGCCCACCCCAAAAAAATTTTCTGGTTCCGCCCCTGCCTTCATTTATTAAAGTGAGAGAGAACTCAAGTAAATAAAGGTACACACGAAATACTACATGTTGAAGATCTCTGGAAGGAAATTGCAGTCAATAAGCAAATTTGATAAAATTTTTGAGAAAAGCCAAATTCTGAATTGCATATCTTCGCACGAAGCAAGAGCGATGTCTCACAGGGCAGGATGATGAAATCCGTTGTATTAGTATTTCGTATAGAAGTTGAAAATTTGAAAAATAAATAAATGTTCTACGAATAATCTACTGAGGCTACATTTTTTTTTTTTTTGAAGTAAAACGGTGGGCTAGAAAAATGACCCCCGCATTTCATAATTACGATTTTAATGAAAACAACTCGGCAAAAATAGAAGAAAGTGCAATAACAACATTCTCCAAATAAGCACAAGCAGGTGTAAGAGAGAAATAAGCATAAGAAAAAGTACATAGAAGGCTGAACAATCCAACCAGCAAAAGGAAGAGCATGTGGCACCCCCCGAGGCGAAAACAAATTGACTTTAAAACCGGAGGTCGATTTTACGGTCAACCTACAACACAAAAATCAAGGGGTCCGAAAGGTCCCATCAAGTCCCTTATGAGACGTTATCGTCACCTCTACCCCTCATCTCTTCCGATTGACTATCAGAGCCCTCAAGGTGTCCATCGGCCTCAGAGCCCTCGTCCTGATCTCCCTGGATCTGCCTGAAAGAAGATCAAACCAAGAATGAATAAAAGTATAGCATACATGAAAGATTTGAACGGCTGATCTGACCTTATTATTAAAGATCTTATTATTTCTCTCCTTCCAAGTACCCCAGAAAGCTGTCACCACAGCTAAGGGCCCGTTTGTTTCGTTGCAAAACGTCGCAAGTCGTAAGTCATAAAATGAGAATGGAAAAAGTGAACTGTAGCAGAGAAAATATATTGTGTTTTACGGTGTTTGGTTGATAAAGTGAAGTGTAAATGGAAAAGTATATTGTGTTTTATGGTGTTTGGTTGATAAAGTGAAAGTGTAAATGGTAAAGTATATTGTGTTTTACGCTGTTTGGTTGGTGATGTAAAAGTGTAAGTGTAAAAGTTGACCACAAAATTAACTGTAGCAGTGATTTAAATATTATAAATACTATTAAATTAAATCTACTATTGCAAATTAAATTGTATTAATAAATTTGAGATAAAAAATTAATAATCTTAATATTTTATTTATAACAATAATATTAATAAAATATTAGTATAAATAGTAAAATATTACTAAAATATTAACTAAATAAATAATATAAAATTTTAAGAAAACCTAAAGAACATTAATAAAATTTTAAGAATACTAATAAAATATAAATATTAAAAAATCTTACAACAATAATAAAATATAGTTATAATATTATAATATTAAAAATACTTGAAAATTATTATAATATAAATTTTATTATAATATTATTGTAATATTATAGAAATATAAAATTAACAAAGTAAAATATAATTATAATTTAATAATAAATTATCATTATAGTATTATTATACTGAATTATTATTACAATATTAACATAATAAAATATTAATATACTAATAAAATATATTATGATATTAATAAAGTAATTTTTTATATTAAAAAAAAGTAATTAAATATATAGTAATTTTATATTAAAGTATAATATTGTTATATTAATAAAATATTAACTCTAAATAAAGTAATAAAAATGGAATAAGTATTAATAAAATAATAAAGTATTAAATAAAATATTAAATTAAAATATTAAATTAAAATATATTAAATATTAAAACAATATTAAAAACAATAAAAAATTAAAGATTAAAAATATTAAATAATTAAATAAGAAATTGAACACTATTTAAAATATTAAATATTTAATAATATTAAATTATATATTGATTATCAAGTAAATGCTTTAAACTATAAGTGTACTACAAGTGAGAGTTACATGACCACAAAATTAACTGTAGCAAATGCAAGTGGGAAAATATGAGTGTAAAAGTGAGATTTATATGACCACAAATTTAACTGTAGCAACTGTAAGTGGGAAAAGAAGAGTTGCATTTTGCAACTTGTTTTTCAGCGAAACAAATAACGGAAAATGGAAAAGAAGTTTTACGACTTGCGTTTTGCGGCGTTTTGCGGCGAAACAAACACGCCCTAAGTCCCAAAAGGCCCGCTCCCTTTAGGGAAGGAAACTAATCTCCAAGAAGACCAAAAAAAGGTTAGCAGAAAAGGGCATTTGATGGAGGCACAATGATACGGTCTTCGCCAGAAATCTCCAAACCGTAGCAGTAAAATTACATCCCAGGAATAAATGGTCAATAGTTTCTTCATCTCTCATGCAAATGGGCAGACACTCAGTCCTTGCCAATTTTTTTCTTAGATTATCAGAATTCCTCTATTGATAACCAGCCAAAGAAAAGCCCTAACTGTAACAGGCGCCCAGATATTCCAGCTAACTCTAGGAAAAGGACATCGGAGACCCCATCGTTAAGCGAAAGGTAGGCACTCTTCACCGAGAAGGCCCGAACCCAAGTTGGGGCATCTTGGACCCCCAGGTTAACTGAAAGAACAGGCGGATGGAGGTAGAAAAGGTCTTCTATTTGGTCAATGAAGCCTCTCTGCACCTCGTCAGACACCTTAACGTTCCCCCTCCCATCTCTAACTTCCTTAGCTAGTGCCAAAAAGAAAATGTCTTTAACGGTCATCAACCCTTTCCAAAAGGGGATGTTGTTTCCAAATTAAAACATCTGTCAGAACACCACCCTGTATATGGTCTATAATTGTGCACTACGAGCGTTGCCCATTTTCTGTCCGGGTCTTGAAACAATTTCCACCACCATTTGAGGAGTAGAACTCTCTCAAATTCGTGTAAATTAATAACTCCCAGCCCACCAAACTCCTTGTGTTTGCATACTTGCGTCCAATTTACGACGGAGAAGCCCTTCTTCTCTCCATGAATTCCATTCCAAAGGAATTTCCTTCTAAGAGTGTCAATGTTCATTTCCACTCACCTTAAAAGGGGGCACATGATAGGAAGTAGGTAGGAATTGTAATCACCTAGAGGGGGTTGAATAGGTGATGTACAAATCAAATGTAGAAATTAAAAACTTAATTCACGATTCTAAACAAATAAAAGCAGTTAAACAGTCCCAAGTATATATATCAATTGAGCACAAGAAATATCAAGTATGTAATGATATAAATAATATGAGCATGCAAGATATTAAATAAAAGTGAGTATGAGAGGAACAATCACAAATACGAAATATTTGTTTCGAGATTTGAGTTACTTGCTCTACACCTCCGCCTTCACCGCAATGAAGGATTTCCACAATAATACAATCCCGTAAGATCACTCATTGTCACAACATCTACAAGTTCTCTCAAGAACTTTCAGACCCACAAGTCCCTCACTCGTTCCCACAAGAATCACAGCCACGAACCCGCAAGCTCGCTCAAGGCCGCAACCTCTAACCAATCTTAATATAATAAAAAACAACTTATGATCAAGACTCTTGATCACATAACAAACTCTCACAAACAAAGAATCCATATAAGATAGATATAGAAATGATAACTCAAGTTTTGTGTGAGAAAACTAAGTGATTGAAAGTTGAAAGCTCAAGAAAAACTCTTTTGATAAACACTCAAAAAGATAGAGAAGTAAGGCTTCAATACTTATTGAAAAAAATCTGTTGAATATGACAAAATAAATACTCAAAAACTTTTCTTAAAACTCAGCCCAAAAATCTCTTTTTATAGGCACCAAATGAAAACTAGCAGTTTGGGCAAAACTGGGCCAGGCCGACTGCCTAATGATTATATTTTTAGTTGTTTGGGCCTATGGTCGACTGCCTCGTCGACTGTTCTTTTGTTAACAGAGAGTATACTTCCTCTCTGTTAATCGGTCGACTGCACGGTCGACCGACCAGAGAGAGCATATTTGCTCTCAGGCCATCGGTTGACCGCCCCGGTCAACTGTGTGAACAAGCTAGTTGGCTTGTGACACATCCGATCAACCACCCGATCGACCGATCTACGGTTAAAAATATATTTTGTTTTTTAAGTTTTTTTAAAACCAAAGTAAATTTCTATAAAATCTTGTTATTACTCTGCTTTGGTATCTTTTCTTTGTACACTTGCCTAGTCACATCTGAGACCCTGTCACGTCCTGCTTTCTAAAATACACTGTAGCGGGGACGCGACGAGAGTCAGCAAGACAATACATAAGAAAAATACCCCCATATACGCGCTAAGCCTCAGTATAAGGGATTATCACAAAAATACAATAAATTATCAGCTTTGTTGATCAAGTACAAGAATAATATAAAGTCATAAATTATTATATAAAAGAAGATAAAGGACAGGTAACTGAAGATACTACTGAGAAAGAAGATAAGCCGGTTTCTGAAGCTCCACGACGCGTTCAATATACTCCTGCTCATGTAAATTCCCTGAACCTGAATTTCAGCATGCAAACTCAGGTCTCGATACGACCGAGCAAGTGTACAAAGAAAAGATACCAAACTAAAGTTATAACAAGATATACGTATATATGTATAAAGATGCACAGAAAATAAACAAAATATATGTAGACTGTCTAAAAATCATTGAAGGCAAGTCCTCAAATGCAGATCTTACTCCAACACGAAGGTCGCATTTCACTCAAACGCGAACCTCGTGTCTATCGGTAAACGTTGACCTGAGTCTGTCCAGTTTTCCATTTAAAACGTGGACTCAATCAAGCCCGCTTTCCAACATAAAAGCGGAGCTCAACCAAGCCCGCGTTCCAACTCAGATGTGGAGTTCAACCAAGCCCGCGTTCCAACTCAAACGTGGAGCTTAACCAAAGCCGTGTTCCAACTCAAACGTGAACCTCAAACAACTTTGTGTCTCAACTCAAACGCGAGCCTGTGAGCCTCACATTTCAACAACAGAACGGAACTTGTGAGGGTCGCGTTTTTATTGTAACTGCCCATTACTGGGTCAATTAACACTCATGTAATGTGGGGAGTTAATCCCCATTATGGAGAAATTGTAGGGGACAATTTTACCCCTGAATACCCCTATAAATAGCCATGAAAGCTGTTGAACAATGGGGAACTTCTTTTTTTAAAAGAAGCAAAACAATCACAAAGCTCAGAAGCTTTAGGCATTCAAAAGAGAGAGAGAAAAAAAAAGAAATTTCTTCTTTAAAAAGTGAACTCCAACACTTGTCGTGTCTAAATGGAGTAATCTTACATTCTTAAAATAATCCAAGAGAAACTTGTCATTCAGCCGGTCAACGGAGAACAAGATTCACTCTCCATCGCTACGCGTAAACAAAGGGGAGATTCAAATATCCTCCCCTCTTTTGTAATTGGATCTCATCCATTATAATATTTTTTGCAATCAATAAGAATTTACCTCGCATTTTCTGACCAAACAAAAGATAGCGACTCCGCTGGGGAATGTTTCTTTTCCAATGAGAAAGTCATGGCATAAATGTCAAGCTCATTGGATCAACGGTTGAGTCGCTTGTCATTGAATTCGATCAAGGAGAATTTGAAGAATTTCTTTCTTTGGGCTCTGATATCCCAAAAGCAACACGACAGTATCGCAGAGTCTCACTCGCTCTCAAGTCTTTTTTGAGACTTCTCCAAAAGTGGCTTGGGCCATTGCTTATAATGCAAGCAGCGTCGTGTCCAGCGAGGTTTTAAAAAACCTCCCTTGTAGCCCACATGACCCGCATCAACGTCTCTAAGGAGACCCGCAAGGCAAGTATGTTAGCTCACAAATAAAAAGACGATGAAGGCCATTCCTGTTATCTCTCTCCTCTCAGACTTCATAATTTCAGGTTGTCGGGGGTTCTCTACAGTTCCCGAGACTCAACTGAAATGCTGAATGTCGATGAAGTTGTCGCGCCCGTCGACACTAAATTGAAGATTTTGCAGTTACAATCTGCTTTGCAGATATAGATCGCGAGGCTCAGACCCGCGTTTTTTTGAAGCAACACGAGACCTGCGTTCTTCAAACGCGCGTCTTAACGCCCAAATGCGAGATCTGCATTTTTATTCCAAAATGCGAGACTCGCATCAATGCAGATGCAGAACGCGAAGCTCAGACTCACGTTTCTTTAAAGCAACACGAGACCCGCATTCTTCAAACGCGTGTCTCAATGCCCAAGCGCGAGATCCACATTCTTGTTCCAAAATGCGAGACTCGCGTCCAATCTGTGCCAGAACGCGATTTTCGCGTTCCTACTACTCAACCTGAAGTTCGCGTTCTGAAGCAGACTCTGCTGAAATGCGAGGCTAAGACCCGCGTTTAGCCTCAGATGGCCAGGATTAAAGCTGTTCCAAAAAGTCCTTATCCCCAAGGATCCAAGGCTAGTCCTTTGGATACCCCTATATTTATACTAAATTTGAGGATAAATGTACTAATATGTTGAGGATAAGTGTATTTAAATGTTTTCTTAGATTAATAAAGCCAAAAAATGTATTTATATTAAATTTGAGGATAAAGTTAGTATTATCATATGCTTATATGTTGATGACATGCTTATATTTGGTACAAACTTAGAAATTATAAATGACACCAAATCTTTTTTATCCTCTAATTTTGACATGAAAGACATGGGTGAAGTTGATGTGATATTAGAAATTAAAATAACTAGAGATTCAGGTCGTATCATGCTTTCACAAGGACACTATATAGAAAGAATGTTGAAGAAATTTGGCCATTTTGACTGCGCTCCTATTTTCACACCTTATGATGGCAGTATTCGCTTAAGGAAGAACAAAAAACAAAGTGTATCGTAATCTGAGTATGCACAAATCATTGGTAGCTTAATACACTTGATGAATTATATACGACTTGACATTACTTATACCGTAGGACGACTTAGTCGTTACACTCATTATCTTGATAAGGACCATTGGACAGTGTTATATCGAGTGTTAAAGTATCTAAAAGAAACTATTAATTATAGTTTGACATATTATGATTTTTTCTTCTATTTTAGAGAGATACTTAAATACTAACTGAATTTCAGATTCAGATGAGTAAAATTTCACAAGTGGATATGTGATTGCACTTGGAAGAGGTGCGTTATCTTGAAAATTATCCAAGCAAATCGTCACAGCTCGCTCCACTATAGAGTCTGAGTTTGTTACCTTAGAGAAGGTAACTACTAAAGCCGAGTGGCTCAAATTTTTTTGATTTATATATCAATTTGAAAGAAACCAGTTCCGTCTGTGTCTATTCATTATGATAACCAAGGTACTATTGCTAGAGTAAAGAATAAAATATACAATGAAAAAAGTAGGCATATATGCCTAAAATATAAAATTGTAAAGCAGCTGCTAGATAATGAAATCACATCTCTTGATTATATGAGGTTAGAACTTAATATAAGTGATCCATTGACCAAACCACCAGAGAGAAAACTAGTGAAGAATACATTGAAGGGAATGAGACTTATGTCTATAAAAAAGAGTCAAAAATGATAGTAACCCAATCTACATGATTGATGAACTCATGAAGTAGACTCATATGGGTAATAACAAATCAATTGTTGACTTGGTGATGCACTATCATTATCGTTATTATTGAAAAGTCCTTCCTATGGTGTAGATAGTGCATATTACAATGTGCAAATAATGAACATTAGCTCTTATTGGATTACCATAACCCTTATTGTATTTAATTGCAATACACACTTGATGAATCCACCTATATGAGTGTGAAAGTGGGGTTGCTTCCTATAAGAATGTAGACATATTCTCTAGAGCACTAATGAATATCCAGGTAGGGTGCATGGCCAATTCGCGCCAACCCCTTTTGAACAGTTCGATTCGGAGAATGACATGTGGGTAGTAGGTAAATGATCCATAACTAGAGAGATTGGTTCATAAAAACTTTATGTTTTAACAAAACTTCCTTTGGGACACACCTACATATCCTAGGTAGTAATTCAAAAATCAAAAGTCACCACTATTGAGGCATTGAGTTCTTATGTTTCTCTTTATTTGATCTCTCTTTCTTTTCTTTATTTGATTCCTCCTCTTCCCTCTTGATTTTATTATTTTTAATTATGAAATAGTGACGGATTGTTAGTATTTGAGGGCATTTCAAGATTATACAAAGTTCATTTAGTCCCACTTTGGATAGGAAAATAGCTTTATGGTGTTTAAATATGAAGTTTTCATGATGTGTTGTATGAGCCTAAAGACTAGAGGTACTCGCGCACACACAAGCCTAATAAAGGCCCAGTGAAGGAAAATAGGTAACTGGATCCGAAAAATCTTAATGCGCACGTGCGCCCGCATTGCGCCCGAATAGGGGGGCAAATCTAGGTTCCAGAGTCTCGCGAATGTGACCCGAATAGGCTAAGTTTGCCATTTTATTTTTGGATTTAAAATTAAGATAAATTCTTCCTATATCTTTTCATATTCTGTCACAATATTTGGGTCAGATATAGCCGTTGAGATTCACATCCTTTCCATGTCCTGTTACAAGATATGGGTCAGAGATAGCCTCTGTCAGCTCTGCAGTGACCCCTATCCAAGGCAAGATTCCTTTTTCTGTCCAAAGATTATGTTTTCTACCCAAGGATTTTGATGATGAAAAATTCTCTCTATAAAGGACCTGATTCTTTCCCCCAAATACAGAACTGAGCTATCTTCTTCTTCATTAAAATTTTTCTAAACTATTCTGTGCATCCCTGCATCTCTAAAAGAAACAAATTTGAGCTGTTTGAGGGCCTGTGTATTACGAGTGCACGCTTGCAGGCCAGCGATCGTTGAATCCTGGAGGGTAGGCCACCATCAACCTGCTGCACCGAGATACTCTCTCAAAAGGGTGCGATCTAATCTTAAGGACAATGCTCCGCACGCTTCGATCAAAATAAGAGAAGTTCAGTATTTCTGCAAGTTATTCCAGCACCATCTACAAAAGATTTCTTAATATCAATTGTTATCTCTTTTTTTAGTATTCCTAGAGTCTACTACTCTAGAATCAAATATCATTGCTCTTCTTCACCTTTTTGTTACCTTGGATCCCACAACCTATAGTCATGTTATATATATCAAAGTAGCCAAAAGTTTGCACGACACCTAATCTCTTATCAAGCTTGGATCTTGGATACATGGATGATTGTATGAGAATTAAACACTCGCAAAAGCATGTAAGGCAGATTATGAGTTATTCTAAATAGGTGTATGGCGGAGACGTATCTTGCTATCAAAATGATGAAGGCACTCACCAGATCCTTGGCACCCACCAATTTGATACCCACCATTTGATAAAGACACCTAGCCCAAAAATTCAAAAATACCAAAATTACACTTCTTCTCCTCGTCATCCTCTCCTTCTCAGCTGACGCCACCCGTCGACCCCTCATCGTTCCCCCCACCGTCCGCCAACCATCCTCGTCGTCCCCCATCTCCATCCCTTCCTCCCCGCCTCCTCGCCCACCCTCCATCCCCCCCCCCCCCCCCCCCACCCAAATCTCCCCCTCCTTCCCCTTCCCCTTCCCCCGATCTCTGTTGGGCCAACTCCCACAGAACAGATCGATTTCTGTTGTGTCATACTCCAGCTGAACGATCTCCGAAGTTGGCCCAACTGAGATCGATCTGTTCGACCAACTCAGATCGTACAGATTGATCTCTGTTTGTCGAACAGATCGATCTCTATTCGGCCGGAGTTGGCCCAACAGATATCGGGGGGAGGGGGAGATCAGGGGGAAGGCGAGGAGGAATGGCGGAGGGGTCGGACGGAGAAGGGTGGAGGGCGGGCGAGGTGGGAGGTTGAGAGGGGGGGGGGGGGAAGGGGGGGAGGCGGGAGGGGTAATAATGGCATTTTCGTAGATTTTGCTGGGTACTGTTATCACTTCTGTGGGTGGCATTTCCCAAGTATGGTTAGCTAGGATTGAGATGAAGGTTAAGTTACTTCTATTTTGCAAATGAGCTCCATCACCCATGCAAGTAAATGAGTGAAAAAATTGATTGCTTATATGTAAATTAAATAGGAAAGTTCAAGAACAAGAAATGGGATGAGCTGCAATAGTTTTGAAACATATCTATAGCAATATTTATTGTTTCTTTTCTTATATTATTTATCTTATTATTCTCATTTATTTTACCCTCACTTTCCATCTTCATTCATGAGTTCTTAATTTTTGACAAAAGTAATATTTTTTATGTGAGGAAGTCATCTTCTTCGTTTTAAAAATCACTTTAATCAAAACACAATCACTGTGAAGTCCATAGTTCATACCCATTACCCACTATCATTCATCAACGAGTTTTTTTCACATGGACACTCCAAATCTATTTAAATTCTGCATGTACTCTCGAAATTTTCATATTTTCATATCGACCCCAAAATGAATAGGTTGGACAAAATATCTCTCTCTGTTAGCTGCTGTCGATTTGTAACGGTGGACATGTGAAAATACATTTGTACCTTCTGTTAACAGCAACAGCCACAACAGCTGCACCAGCCCGACCTGACATGGGGTTGGGTTAGAAAGAAAGTGGTTTGTTGAGTGAGAAATAGAAGAAAGAGATGAGGTATAATGGTAAGGTCATATATTATTTTAGGATATTTAAAGTTTAAAAAATACTTTAAGAATATTCCGGTTTATAAATAGGAAAACAAACCAAGACAGGTTTTTTCCCAAACTTGTAAGATTTGAAAGATCAATATGAAAATATGCAGATTTCGGAAAGAAAGATTTTAAGTGTCGATATTTTAAAAAAAAAAAAAAAAACGTCAAAACATTCTCAAACTAAAGGGGGCTTTTTGAATACTGTTCGAAAGCCCATTTCATTGCATTTCTCCGTTCCCTCACCTAATGTGGCCTTTCGGGCCCATTTCACTCAAATGGGCCAGCCCGCGCTACCCAATTCAGATCCCAATTCCCTTCTTGTTCGGGTCACCCCCACAACCAATATACTACTGATTACGCCACAGGTTACGATTGCGGCAGGTGACCGGATCCAACTGCCATTTCCCTTCCTCCTCCAACTCCTTCCCAGTACGTCACCTACTTCGAACTCTCCAATGGCGGAACTAGGGTTTCTAGCTCACTCCCTGGCTCACATTTTCTTCTAAATTTTTTGTCTCGCAGAATTTGGGAAAGCTTCTCTCTCAATGGGGAACACATCGTCGATGCTCACTCAGTACGACATCGAAGAGGTCCAAGAACACTGCAATCACGCCTGTAACCTCCGCTAAACTCCGTTTTTCTTCTTCTTCGAATTGCATTCTCTTGGATCTCGATCCCACTCTAAAAAAGATCGGAAATTTCAGTTTCTCAGCAAGAGATCGTCTCGCTCTACCACCGGTTCTGCCAGTTGGATCGCAACAGGGCGGGTTTATCTCCGCCGATGAGTTCTTGTCGGTGCCGGAGTTTGCAGTCAATCCTCTCTCTCAGGTTTACTTCAATTTTTTGTTTTTTGATAACTGGAGTTAATTAGCAGTCTACTTGATTTGGTAAAATTTCTGTTTTGTTTACTTCAGAGGCTTCTGAGGATGCTTGATGGTTTAAACTTTAAGGAATTTGTGGCATTCTTATCTGCATTCAGCTCCAGAACGAGTCTGCAACAGAAAATTGAATGTAGGTGGACATCATTTGCATTTCAAACCTTCTTCTTTCTGTTTTTTTTTTTTTGTGTATGTTCTTTCTCTCTTTTATTTTGGCTATTGTTTGATATATAGTTATATTTAAAGTCTATGATTTGGATTGCAAAGGGAAGGTGACATTCAATGATATATTGAGTGTCTTGCGGGACTTAACAGGATCTTTTATGACTGAGCAACAGAGGCAGGTTGGCGATAGCTTTAATTTCTACTATTTTATTTCCTCCATTTGCTTCTTATTTACTTGTGAAGATGCGAGAATAATCAGGATTAGTCTATACTTTCCTCTTTTTTAACACACAAAATTTATGTTCAAAAAAAATTCATGACAGCGAGTGGAATTTTATAGAATATGATTGAATTGCATAATTTAAAAATTCTAAGAATAATATTATATTTACTGAGTAAATGCCGATATGACTATTTATCTATCCATATATCACACTGTGACACCCCGCTTTCCAAAATACGTGGAAACAGAGTCGTGACGAGAGTCGGCGACGTATATACACGAGGAAAATACCCCACGTATACACGCCAAGCCTAAAGTAATCCGAACAAGCTATAAAATTTACTAAATAAGATCGATATCACTGCAATACTGCATACAAATGTTCACACATGATCACAAATGAATAAAGAATGGAATAACGACCGGTAATGATATAGAATCAAGGAAACTATAAAAACAATATGAATAAAAAGAAGCCAAGAATACCAGAATAGGTAGAGAGAAACTCCAGCTCCTCGTAACATGTCTAGTCTCATTGAACACCTGATCAATAACATGAAACATCTAATATCTAGACGTGCAAACCAGGGTCGTCAGAAAGCGACCCAATGAGTGTGTAAGAAAAGGGAAAGGTGCACGTGTATATAACGTGTGAGCATATGAATGAGACTATAAACTTGAATAAGATTGAAATAGTATGCCAAACATAAATGAACAGTGAATAAGTCAGTCAGTGCTATAGTCAGGTGTATATTAGGTCATGAGTATAATCAGATGTTTATCATATCATGCATGTATCAGGTGTCTACAATCAGTCACAGTACATTATGAACAATTTATTATTATTATTATATCAACGAACATCAATTGCCACTTGTAATAAATACATCCTATACTACGCCTATCACATGTGCCAATCGAGATCTTATGTTATTGAAACTGATCGGTTGGAGACATTATCTGTATTTTAAGTGCGTCCCGCACATACCGGGATCACGGTATAGACTTTTGGTGCTGAACCTGGCCCTACCGCAAGGTATCAGGTAAAATGTATAATAGGTCAGATAACATGTATAACATATATAACAGGAACAAGAACAGGAACAAAACGGGATATTAGTCACCCTACGGGAATCCTACAGTAAAACTCTCTTTCGACTGCGCAACCTATATCCTAAGTCCACTCAAAATACAGGCGTTATCTCCTCCATCAAGTTTTTCAATCTCAGTGTAAGTTGTCTATTTATATTATTATTCATTTCAGTTAAAACAATCTATATCTGTGTTACCTAGAATACCGGGACGATACAATGATAATAATTGTACCGTATGTCAGTAAACAGTAATCATATACACGGTGAACAGTAACAAAGACAGTAAACAGTATCAGTAACTGTGTATACAATGAACAATGGGATTGTATATGGTGTTACGGTCTAACAATACTTTCTCAGTGATTTCTAGTAACATGAAATAATACTGATAACAGTCATGCACCGTCTAGTCAATGTACAATCTCATATAAGAACTGATGAATATCTCATATGCTGGTACGATATATAACAATAACTGATCCATCGACTTATAGTCTCAATAATCACCGTGAACATCATAAGTTAAGTCCATGCCAGAATATCTGATATTATAAACCACCAATCTAGTAAATAATTAATCAGCTGTTTCATCATTACCAATCTACTCTAATCCTCTAGGTCATCAATAACTGAGATCAAACGATAACTGTTGACAAACTTTGAATATAAACTATGATCATCGATATCAATGAAATCACTCTCACAATAATTATAGCTCTATAACTGAATAACTGAAGTAGTTAAGAACCAGTCATGAAGTACTGAATATATTCTTGAGATCAACTAAATAACAAATACTGAGATCACAAATATAGAATGGAATTTCCTCAAAATCAGAGTTATCTAATCATAATTAAGATCATAACCAAAGAAAGTATACAACCACGTACATCTTTACAACTACGTCCTCGATCAATATGAAATTTAGATCTTTACATCTAGTAGTCAAATCAATAAGGTCATCAATACTCAGTCAAACTCATCAACCACAAATATTAGCTCCTAACATTCCAAAGTCAATCCTATCGTATACATCAGAGTCAAGGGTATCATATTCACATATATGAACATAATCTAACTATCCTATATCCCATCTACATATCAATCGTGAATTCAACGAAAAGAATATGAAGCTCAAGTCAAATCCCGCTCTAACTAAGTTATACATAGATTTAAGTATCGGTAAAATAGTCTGTTGATAAAACAAAGTCATATTTAAGCCATCCTCAAGATCTAAAGGAGTCCTGGTTGGAATAATTACCAAACAATTGTCCGACTAATACTTCACAGGAAAATAAGGCCACCTATCCTCAAATATGAGTTAGACCAGCCAATCTATAGATCGAAACATGTAACAGTCTAAGATATATCAATACTAAGCCTAAGTTAATAGCGTCGAACAACTAACACATGAAAGACGCTGATAAATGCTCAGATAAACTATGTAATCAAAGCGAATACTACTGATATCTCATGAAATGATACGAGTAATCATACTGATAAAATATATTAGACGGTCATATAAAATGATACAAGTAACATATAAATATCCAATGACAATGGTAAATAATAAATAACATAAGAGCAAACACTCACATGAAATGACGCGGCTTCAGATTCGAATGGCCTCTGGTCTTCACTGTACGAACCGGTACGAATCTCCAGATCATCCCCTGGATCGGTCTTCGAATCGCCGGTCTATCGGTCCATAACGGGTACAACTCTGAATCAGGTCCGGGTTTCACCAAATGAGTCCATATCGCTGACCACTCAACCAAACACATGAACTTACGAACATACAACCGTACACATACATACACCACATACATACACGTACATACACTTATATACGTACACACACACACACATATATACATGCTTGCACATGCATGCACCCATTAATAAACATGCACATGCACATGCTTACATTTACAAACACACACTCACACATGCACACATTAATATACAACCACGTACCCATTATAATACGCACCCACACCCACCCATAATCATAATTAAACATACATACATACTAATGCATGCACACATTAACAACACTCACGCATGCATTAACACAGCACACATCAATTTACACAAAATAATACATATTTACAAAATTATCCACACATAGTAATTTATGCACCACACATAGTAGTTCATGCACACCAATCACAAATAATTCACACACCAATATATAACAGAGAGGAGAGCTACTCACGGCCAAGGCTTGGGCGGAGCTCGGGGATCGGCTTCGGCGAAAGGCGGAGGCCGCAGAGGATGTCGACGGCTCGCCAGAGTGCCCACGGAGAAGTTTGGGATACCGCGGAGTGGTTCCGAGGTGTTCGCGCTCACCAAAGAGGGGCAACCCATGGTGCTCCCTGCCATGGTTGTGGGAGAGGTGTGCAATGGCCTGGGGAATGGTTGCACTCAGCCAAGGGGGTCATGGGCTGAGGTGATATGCGCAGGGGTTTGGGCCTGGGTGTGTGCGTGCCATGGATGGGCTCCGGCATTGCCTACGGTGGAGTGTGGGTTGCTTGGACGGCCATAGCTGTAGGCCATGGACTGTTGGGTTGCTTCAGAGGGCGGCATAGGGCTGCCAGGGTGGTGTGTAAGGGCGACCAAGGAGGGCAGAGGAGATTGGTTGTGATGGGGGATAGAAGGAAGATTATTAAGGTTAGGATATGATTATATAGTTAAGATTAGGATAATATTAAGATTAAATGGTTAGGATTATATAAGTGAGTTGGGTTAACGGGTTTGAAGTATAGTACGCATGCAAATAAGAGATTGGGTTGTGGTTTGGGCCAATTGGTTTTAATGGTTGGGCTCTCAAGTTTGGGCTTGGGTTATGGAAATAAGAAAAATGAAAGAAAATGAAAAAGGAGTGTGAGCTTGCTCATGTGGGCTTAGAAAATAGATAAATGAAGAATTTAAAAGACAAAAGAAGAGTTGGGCTAAGGCTTGGGCTTGGGCTTGAATAAAAAGAAAAAAGAAAGATAGGAAAGAATAAATGTAAGTGGGCTCGGATTTGGATTGGGCTTAGCATGAAAAGAAAAGAAAAGTGAACTAAAGAAAAAGAAAAGGAAATACGTGGGCTTGGATTTGGGCCAAAGAAAAATAAAAGGAAAGATTAGGAAAACATGAGGAGAAGAGTGAGTTCACTTGTACACATGCACATGTAATAGTAACTCACTACATAATTAATAATAATAAATAAATGTATATGTATATTTTAAAATATCAGTATATTTTATTTAAACACTGTATTTCAAAATAGAGATATTACACACACCCTTTGTTATAATTTCACTTGGGGCAATATGGGTTGCACTCCAAAATTTGATAGGGTTAGGAGTCCATGCGATAGGCAGCTGAATTGATGTTGGAGTAGCTTATATGGTGTTTTAGAATTGTCGCTTCATTTGATTGACATTTTGAGTTGAATCCTCAAACACGAGGTATAATCAAAAGCGTGTCACTTTTGTCAAAAGGAAGGTCATTAGGTGTGGTGGTCACGAGAAGGAAAGAAAGAAAAGGAAAGAAAGGTTAGGGCTCATTAAAGGCGTGTCACTTTTGTCACAGGGAAGTCATTGGAAGAATGACTGCAAACATCAACAAGAGTGGTTGAAAAAAAGAGGCAAGCTACGGAGATAGACGTAGCAAGCGGTGTAGAGGAAACCGAAATAATAGCTTTTGATGTTAAAGACGATACTTCTCATGGTAAAAACTGAATATTCGATTCAGGTAGTACAGTTCATGTATGTTCCCAAAAAAACTGTTAACTCTTTGGTTGCAAAGGAGGAAGGGATTGTCAAGATGGTTGATGGCTCGACTTGTGAGGTCATCGGCACTGGGACAGTCAAGGTTACCGAAAGAGATGAGACGGTGCATGCTTGATTAGTCTCTAAAATTGCATATTTCATACCACATCTTCACATTTATTCAATATTAAATTTTGTTAATAATACTCTCTTGTATGTTTTTAGGTCCATGGCATGAAATAAAGAAGAAGTCCGAAATCTCATTTAATTAGTGATTAAAAACCTACAAAAATAGCCATTGACCTAGGAGGGTGGTTTTGTCAAAACTGGGTGCCAAATCTAGAAACCAGGACGTACATCCGATAGGGTGACAAGCAGGGAGCATGCAACAAGCGGTGCTGCGTGCGCGGCCCCAGGAGTGCCGCGAAAACGCAGCAAAACTCGCGTTTTCATAGCAAGAGCTTGGAGCTGCGCGTCGTGATCTGACGCACGGCTCCGTACACGCTTCCTGGTGCCCCCTTTCGCCTATATATACCCTGGGATTTCCAGAGCTGAAGAAAGAGGAGCTTTGAGGATAGTTTTTAGGGTTTTCTTCTCCATGTTGTAGTTTTTAGGGTAGTTTAGGTTAGTTTGTCTCTTCTTTCTCTTTGTAATTTTCATTTCTTATAGATCTTGTAATAGGAAAGAGAGTACTACATAGGTGAAAAGCAAGAGTGCTTGTAATGAAGGTGACAATCTATGAAACGTTCTCTTATCTCTCTTTGTTTTTTTCTCTAACTCATTTTACATGCTTAGCTAATTTTCTCTCATGGCAACTAACCACTAACCACTAACTTGCTAACTTCTTACTTGATAATCCACATGAATCCAATAGCCTTTACTTGGCCTTGCTCTTACAAGAGCTATTTATGACTTATGATGATGGATTCTAACACTCTAGCATCCAACTCTCCAACAAGCTAACATTACTTTATTCCATGTTTACTCTTGTTTAGTTTTGATGGTTTAAGTGTAACTTGTACTTGTTTTGTTGAGTTTGAATGTGAAAGTTATCTTATGGGTTATGCTTTGAAACGCTCTTGAACAATGACTAGTGATGGCCAATGATACATGTGAGACAACTATCACTAAGAGGTTAAGCATAGTTAGTGGAGCCATTAGTAGTTAGTAGCCATGGGTTTTCTTTTCTTTTACTTTGTTTTAGATATATCTCAAAAATCACAAATATCTTCTCTTCATGTTCTTACTTCTTCGTGTTTCACCATACTCTTCTCTTTTATTCTTTATTTTCTTTTTTTATGATTCTTAAAAATGTTAAAGAAACTTTAACACTACGTGAACATACCGGTAAAATTTCTATCGCTTCTCGTTCCTGTGGATTCGACCCGTTTAGCCTCTATGCTATAAAACAAGTATCGAGAAAGCCAAAGCACACACTTTTAACTTTGGATTTCAAAACATACACTTTTATACGCGTTTTCTCCCGATCAAATTTTGGCGCCGTTGTCGGGGATGGAAACGGTTTGATTTCACATTTTTGGTAACTTTTCTTCTTTGTTTTTGGTGTGCAGGACAAATTATTAGCATTGCAGAAAGTCTACACTTGCTTTTGTGTGTTGGTAAATTTTTGTATATTAATATATTCTGTTGCTAGTTTTATATTACCTGTGTACTATAATAATTTAAGAATTAAAATACAGAAATTGGATGCTTTAAAACGGTTTGGACATTTGTATCTAGGCACTTGTCAATTTTAATTCTAATATACTGCATTTTGTTCTTGTGTTGTGATCTTGACGGAGGTGTACATATTGCATTGCATAAAGTTAGGACATATGTGGATGATTTACTCTCTTTGTGTGTTCAATCTTATCTATGTTGCACACTTGCACGAACTGAACTTAAGGGCAAAATTCAATACAACATAAGGTGGGGAAGTCATTACCCTCTCTTAGCCCAAAAACTACCTCCCCACTCACACAACCCAAGCCTAAATAAAACTTATTAGACGTTGGCCTCTAGGACATCGCGGATTCATTTAAGAGATTGACCTAAGGGAAAAGTTGTTAGAGTTTTGACTCTTGTCAAATTAGTGTTCAAGTTGGAGATTGAGAGGCGAAAT
>JAVJIF010021514.1:0-55813 GCA_038442645.1 Agave tequilana
GTCGGAGCACTCTGAGTCACAGCGCTTGGACAAGTTCGAGTTTCAGCTGATGATAAGATCCCGGTGAACGGAGTTATAGCCTCCGAGAGCTGGTGGAGCCTCCGAGGCGAAAGTTCACTCAGAAGCATCTAGTCAGAGGGAGGCACTCCAAGGCAGGTGCTGTTAATCTCATATGAAGGTGGCCCACTTAACTAGGTTATTTGCATTGATTCCTATTAAAGTTAACTGATATTAAAGATGCCCATATAATTGTCACATTTAATAGTTATTTGGTCACTTGAAAATAGAAAAGATACCATGATGGAAAGGTTTATTTTCAAGGGGTCTTTTTGCAAATGTGCGACCCACTTTCTCCTCCTGTAAAGAAACAAAACTCACGCTCATATTATTATTTTTGTGCGAATCCATCGTGAAAAGAACAGAGAGTTTTGTGAAAGGAAAGGAGCAGAGAAAAGAGGATCCATTGCAAGTTAGGGTTTGCAGATTCCAGAGGAAGGATTCAACATCTTCTCCAATCTCCATTCAATCTTCATCAATGGCCTCAGGTATGAATAGATTAGGGTTTTCTATTATGAAAGTCTTGCAATATATGATTCTTGAGATGTATGGTTGATTCTTGATCCATGGACGTTTTATTCCGCATTATAGATGAATTAATTTCCAATTTGGTATCAGAGCCATGATTAAAGAATCGATACATCTTGGATTTAGGAATTATGAAAAGTTAGGGTTTTTGATTAACAATTCATGAAATCCAGATTTTGATCTTTAATTGTAGAATTGAAGAGGATTCTTGGAAACCCTAAAATCATATATACATTCCTCTAATTATGCAATTAATATGGATCAAATTTAGGATTTTAGAACCCTAATTTTCCCTAATTTTCCCCGATTTTTCCATAATTTTTGGGATTCGGCATAATCTGGAACTGCTGTTCGGAAACTGGATCGTGGGCTATTAGTCGACTATAGGGATTGATTAGTCGACTAATAGTCCATCCCGAAGTTACCCGACTCTCTGTTTCTAACAGGAGTCGACTTGGGTTTTTGATTAGTCGACTAGTAAAGTGTATAGTCGACTAACCTTTTGGCCAAGTCGACTAATATTTAACCGAGAGTTTGGATTCTAACAGGATCGACTAATAATATTTGTAGTCGACTGATAAAGTTTTCTCTAGTCGACTTGTATTTTTGGCCTAGTCGACTGATAAAATGTGTAGTCGACTAGTCATGTTGGTATAGTCGACTAATCCTTGTTTGTCCTAGTCGACTAGACCTAAACCTGTAGTCGACTTGATTTGACCCAAGTCGACTACTCATTTCTTGTAGTCGACTAATGTTTGAATATAATCAATCATAAAGTATGTTACACTTTAAGTTATTGTGTTAATGTTGTTGATGCTTGGTCAAGTAATGTATTGTAGTATTATGGCATTACACAAATAATAGAATTAGAGAATATTATTGGTTAGTTTGTATTCATAAGGCTTATTGATTTAGTAGTTGCCAAAGTGACCTAGGTTAGTAAACCTTATGAATATACAACTACATAAAAGACATGTTAATGAGGTAGACATTAAAGGCATAGATTCTCGGTGCGGTTCTAGTTAGAGATTGGGACTGGCCCAAAGGAAAGTCTCTTTCGAATAATTATGAACCGGGGTAGGATAGTGTAGTTTTGCAACTAGTGGTGTAGAAGTGAATACCCAAAGGTAACATGACTTACTATCTAAGTTGGCATAAATTATATACCTACGTAGGTGATAAAATTCTCTCACCTAAAGAGTGAACACTAGATATGCTTAGGTTTCGCCCAAAGGAGAAATCTGAGTGATATCAATAGTTCATCTTAATTAAATTTAAAGTTATTGTATTGATTCGTGGCCTAATGTGAGCTATGTCCTATTATGTTTCAGTGAACGTCCCCACTTCTCTTCACACACATGCACTAGCATTCCGGCCTTGGATGGTACAAATTTCTCAGAATGGTATGAACATGTACAGTTTACACTGGGTGTCCTAGACCTAGACATGGCCTTAATAGTTGACAAACCTGATGAAGTAACTGCTGAGAGTACAGCAGAATAGGTCAGCCATGCCAAACTTGGGAGAGGTCTAATAGGCTCAGTCTAATGTTCATAAAGATGACCATAGCTAATAACATCAAGACTTCCCTCCCACACACTACTAGTGCATCGGAACTTTTGTCTGCAGTAAAGGACCGATTTAAGTCAGCAGATAAGTCATTAGCTGGTACCTTAATGGCTGAACTTACCACCATGAAATATGATGGTAATAGAGGAGTTCAGCAACACATTCTAAACATGTCTGACAAGGCTGCTAAGCTAGGATCACTGGGTATGAAGGTTGATGAGTCCTTCTTGTTCAATTCATCCTCAACTCACTTCCTTCATAGTTTGGGCCATTCAAGATCCACTACAATACTCATAAGGATAAGTGGAACTTGAATGAGCTGACTAGTATGTGTGTTCAAGAGGAGGTGAGACTGAGGCAAGAAGGACAGCACTCAGTATTAGCAGTGACTCAAGGGGGTATCCATAAGAAAAAAATATGGAAGAGGTAAGAAATTTCCATCAAGAAAGGAAATGACCATGGGGAAAGTAGCCAAGGTCATAGAAAAGCTTTCACTGTCAAATGCTACTTCTGTGGCAGAAAGGACATGTGAAAGGACTGCAACAAGAGGAAAGCTTGGTTCGAAAAGAAAGGTACAAATCTTTCTTTTGTATGTTATGAATCAAATCTTGCTGAAGTTCCTTCTAATACTTGGTGGATTGATTCTGGAGCCACAACTCACATAACTAATTCAATGCAGGGATTCCTTACAACCCGAAACCGAAGGAAAGTGAGAGATTCATCTTTATGGGGAACCGTCTGAAAGTGGAGGTCGAATATGTTGGTACTTATCGACTACTTTTGGAGACGGGTCATCAGATGAATCTTGAGGATACTTTTTATGTACCTTCAATTTCGGAATTTAATGTCTGTATCCAAATTAGATGTTTTTGGATATTCTGTTTTATTTAATTGTGGAAAACTCTCTTTAATGTATAATTCAATGCCGGTTGGGCATGGAATTTTATGTGATGGATTATATAAAATTTCATTGAATGATGAGTTTGCACAATCTTTATTGTCTCTGCATTCGAATGTTGGTATAAAACGTGGCTTAATAAATGAAAAATCCTCTATCTTGTGGCATAGGAGACTGGGGCATATCTCCAGGGATAGAATAATAAGATTAGTGAAGACTGGGATTTTGGATGACCTGGACTTCACTGATTTTGATGTGTGTGTAGATTGTATAAAAGGAAAACAAACTAAACACACTAAGAAAGGTGCCACAAGAAGTAAAGACCTCCTTGAAATAATTCATACAGATATTTGTGGACCTCTTTCCATTCCATGTTTACTGGAGAGAGATATTTCATTACCTTATAGATGATCTATCACGGTATGGTTATGTTTATCTAATTAATGAAAAGTCTCAGGCTGTTGACATCCTTGAGGTGTTCATTACAGAAGTCGAGAGACAGTTAGATAGAAAGGTTAAAATCATAAGATCAGATAGAGGTGGTGAATATTATGGTAGATATGATGAGTCAGGACAACATCCTGGCCCATTTGCCAAATTCCTAGAAAAGCGTGGCATTTGTGCTCAATACACAATGCCTGGGTACGCCTCAGCAGAACGGTGTTGCTGAAAGCGAAACCGAACTCTTATGGATATGGTTAGGAGCATGATGAGCTTCTCTAAAGTACCCAATTCATTGTGGAGTGAGGCCTTAAAGACTGCTATGTATATCTTAAACAGGGTTCCTAGTAAGGCAGTCCCAACAACTCCCTTCGAGCTGTGGACTGGTAGGAAACCCAGTTTAAGACATTTACTGTCTGGGGTTTCCCAGCAGAGGCCAGAATATATAACCCACAAGAAAAGAAATTAGACTTAAAAACAATATCTGGGTATTTCATTGGTTATCCAGATAAGTCTAAGGGATACAAATTTTATTGCCTAACCATAGTACAAGAATAGTTGAAACTGGTAATGCCAGATTCCTAGAGAATGGTGAATTTTAGTGGGAGTGATGAACCAAGAAAAGTAGATCTTGAAGTTGTAAGGGTAAATATCCCAATTACCTTTCCTTCAAGAGAAATTGTTGTACCTCAGCTTGATCATCAAGTTGAGATTACAGAACAACAAATTAATGTTGGTTCACCACTCCATGAGGATATTCCCATTGAAAATGTTGTAGAACCACCACAACCGGCAGCTTTGAGAAGATCTCAAAGGGAAAGAAGATCTGCCATTTCAGATGATTATGTGGTTATCTACAGGAATCTGATTATGATATTGGGGTAAATAAAGATCCAGTTTCGTTTTCACAAGCCATAGAATGCAATGATTCTAGTAAATGGGTTGATGCTATGAAAGATGAATTAAAATCTATGGACCAAAACCAAGTCTGGGATCTCGTTGAATTGCCTTATAACTGTAAGAAAGTCGGTGTAAATGGGTCTTTAAGACCAAGCGCGACTCTAAAGGCAATATCGAACGATATAAGGCTAGACTTGTGGCCAAAGGTTTTACTCAGAAAGAAGGCATTGACTATACAGAGACCTTCTCTCCAGTATCTAAGAAGGATTCTCTTAGAATCATTATGGCACTTGTAGCTCATTATGATATGGAGTTACATCAAATGGATGTGAAAACTGCCTTTCTGAATGGGGATTTGGATGAGGATATCTACATGGAGCAACCTGAAGGGTTCGCAATTAAAGAACAAGAACACTTGGCTTGTAAATTAAAGAAATCTATATATGGACTTAAACAAGCTTCCAGGCAATGGTATATAAAGTTTAATGATACCATTACCTCTTTTGGATTTACAGAAAACACTGTTGATCAGTGTATATATCTAAAGATCAGTGGGAGCAAGTTTATTTTCTTGGTTCTGTATGTAGATGATATTTTATTAGCCAGTAGTGATCTTGGTTTGCTGTATGAAACTAAAAGTTATCTAACCAAGAACTTTCAGATGGTTGATATGGGTGAGGCAAATTATGTTATTGGCATAGAGATCTTCAGGGATAGATTTCGAGGATTGCTAGGATTGTCTCAGAAAGGATATATCAATCGAGTCTTGGAAAGATTCCATATGGAAATGTGTTCAGTTAGTCCTGCACCCATTCAGAAGGGTGACAGATTAAGTGGTAGCCAGTGTCCCAGAAATGACTTAGAAAAGGGTCAAATGCAGAAAATTCCGTATGCATCAGCTGTTGGAGCTTGATGTATGCAAGCACTTGTACCAGGCCAG
Organism: Agave tequilana; assembly: GCA_038442645.1. Taxonomy (NCBI): domain Eukaryota; kingdom Viridiplantae; phylum Streptophyta; class Magnoliopsida; order Asparagales; family Asparagaceae; genus Agave; species Agave tequilana. The sequence goes on from JAVJIF010021514.1 coordinate 5,334, forward strand.
ATATCAGTTATGCAGTTGGGATGTTGGGAAGATACCAAAGCAATCCAGGAATGGAGCACTGGAAGTTGGCTAAGAAGGTTATGCGGTATCTTCAGGGGACAAAGGACTATATGCTCACATACAGTAGATCAGACCAGTTGGAGGTGGTCGGCTATTCAGACTCAGATTTTGGTGGTTGCCCAGATAGCAGGAAGTCTACCTCAGGATTTATTTCTTGCTAGCAGGTGGAGCAATCTCGTGGAAGAGTGTAAAGCAGTCTCTTATTGCTTCTTCCACGATGGAGGCTGAGTTTATAGCTTGTTTTGAAGCCACAAATCATGCACTATGGTTGAGGAATTTTATCTCAGCACTTGGTGTAGTTGACTCTATTGCCAAGCCGCTGAAGATATATTGTGACAATACAGCAGCCGTATTTTTCTCTAAGAATGGTAAGTACTCTAATGGTTCTAGGCACATAGAACTGAAGTACTTGGTGGTTAGAGAAAGAGTTGAGAAACAGAAGGTGTCAATTGAAAGTATAAGTACCACCTTAATGGTTGCTGATCCATTGACTAAAGGATTACCTCCAAAGACATTTAAGGAACATGTTGTAAGGATGGGTCTTTTGGGTAATCTGTAAATGTATATATGGTACTTGTGTAATTGACATTGTTGTACAAATAAAAGTTGTTTCTCTATTTCCTGTTATCCAATTGTGTGTACACATATTTTGTATGGATGTATGTTAAACAGGAAAATGTCTTACAAGACAATTACAGGGGTCATTATGGTTATGGACTCAATTAGTAAGGGTTATCAATGTTGTGGTACATAGAAGGAGTATGACGTGGATGTTGTATAACCGCTATGACTCGCATTGATAGTCTAAGCTAATTGCAGTACAGTATTACAGATTTGGGCTTATCAGTTGTTGTTTTTAAATTCGTGCACGTGTCAGGTTTTCTGTATGGAATCCAATGGAGTCAAAATGATTTTCAAAAGGAGTCTTTTCTTTTATTTTGTTTTCTAAAGTTTAACCTAATCGGTTAGTGGCCCAAGTGGGAGAATGTTAATCTCATATGAAGGTGGCCCACTTAACCTAGGTTATTTGCATTGGATTCCTATTAAAGTTAACTGATATTAAAGATGCCCATATAATTGTCACATTATATAGTTATTTGGTCACTTGAAAATAGAAAAGATACCATGATGGAAAGGTTTATTTTCAAGGGGTCTTTTGCAAATGTGCGACCCACTTTTCTCCTCCTGTAAAGAAACAAAACTCACGCTCATATTATTTTTGTGCGAATCCATCGTGAAAAGAACAGAGAGTTTTGTGAAGGAAAGGAGCAGAGAAAAGAGGATCCATTGCAAGTTAGGGTTTGCAGATTCCAGAGGAAGGATTCAACATCTTCTCCAATCTCCATTCAATCTTCATCAATGGCCTCAGGTATGAATAGATTAGGGTTTTTCTATTATGAAAGTCTTGCAATATATGATTCTTGAGATGTATGGTTGATTCTTGATCCATGGACGTTTTATTCCGCATTATAGATGAATTATTTCCAACAGGTGCTTGCTGAAAGCGTCCCAGTCCAGCCTGAAAGCAGTCCAGTCTGAAAGACTCTTTACCAGCGAAACTTGGGGAACGTCAAGGACAGTTTAATGATTTCACAACTTGTAACCCCAATTATCTCTATAAAAAGGGACGCACCTTCATTAGGGGTGACGATGAATATTGGGTGCTATTGTATAAAGCGGTCGTGAGGTTCTCCTTCCTCCTTATAGTCTCTCTATGAAATAGCGGATTTGTGTGCTACTTTATGGTTTTTTTCGATTTGGGTGTTCCACGTAGTTTCTGGTGTTTTTGTCTTTGATTGATCTGAGATCTTGACTCTTTCTTCATCATCGTTGTTGGCGATCCCCAACAACTGGTATCAGAGCTTTCTTCGTAATGGCGAACGAAGGAAAGATCAGAGTCAAAAGATTCAATGATGTGAACTTCAGATTCTGAAAGATGCAGAACGGACTATCTGTACCAGAAAGATTTCTATCTTCTTCTCGGTAGAAAGGTCCAAAAACGAAGGAGATATCTGACGGTGAGTGGGAGATCCTAAATCAAAAAGCCCTAGGGGTGATTGATTATCCCTAGCATCGACGGTTGCTTTCAATGTCTCCAGGGAGAAGACGATCAAAGACTTGGTGCAACACTATCGAAGATGTATGAGAAATCTTCAGTGTCAAACAAGTCATTCTTGATGAAGAAGTTGTTCAACCTGAAGATGACATACAGCCGAATCTTCGCTGAGCATCTCAATGAATTCAACACGCTGACAGACTAATTGGAATCTGTTGAAATCAATTTTGATGACGAAATCAGGGCGCTGGTTCTATTATCCAGTCTGCAATAGGCCTAGGATGGTCTCGTGATGGCGGTGAACAATTCCTGTGGGACAGAAACCTTAAAAATTGAGGATGCGATGAGTGTATTTTTAGCGAAAAAGTGCGCAGGAAGTCATCTGGTCGACCAAGACATCGAAGAGTGTCCTGAGTGTCGATCGGATAGGAAGATCGGTGAATAGAGAAGAAAAAGAATGAGAGATCAAAATCCAAATCAAGGGAGGTATTTTCAAGTTGAGGGGTGCGGAATGTTGATGGCGCGGTGAAATGGGACACATTTAGAGGGACTACAAGCAGAAGAAGGATAGAGAAGGCAAAAATAAAGAGAAGAATTCTGCTTATGTCACAAAGAGTGATGGATCCGATGCTTTGATTCTCTTTTTGATTGGTTCCAGTGAATCATAGGTGATTGATTCGGGCGCCTCCACACGCCACTTTCTGACATGACATCTTTGAAAACTATGTGAAAGGTAAACTTAAAAGGTATATCTAGAAGAGGATGAACCATGCGATATTGTTGAGAAAGGCGATTTGATGGTTAGCCTCTGTAATGGCTTTTTTGTGCCTTGCTCTCTCTCTGCATTGCTCCGTGCACGGGGTGCCTTTGGTGTGTCATCACTGGAGAACCATCACATGCAGGATTTTATGCATAAAATGAACATATAAAATATGAATTGATGAGCTCTGCAGGGGGGAATCACATGCGAGAGTGGAGCGCAGCGAACGCGGGCCTTCTCAGTTTCATCATCTAGCACCCGCAGTGTTCTTGAGAAGAGAATGAAAAGGAGGGGACAGATAGAGTTCTCATGCCACATATCAAACATTGTGGATGAAGAATCTGAGGAACTGGACTGCATCAAGGCATGCGGACTCAGTAGGAATACTCTGGGGATCTCTTCGGATTCTCTCTTTGACAGGCACTTCAATCAGAAGCTCTACTCCCCTCAATTTCAATCTCGCTGCTGGTCAAAGCATGGATGTAAAATTAACATTCTCAATAACAGATTTTGCAATCTATTCAAACTCTTGTTGTTATCCTGTAGGCGTCGTCCTACTCAAGTTATGCGACACACAAGCAAGCCTCGGCATAGCGCCCGCCAGCTGCGGAGCCGGAGTCTGGGCTCGTCCAAGGAGCTGGCCTGTGCTCCTGCTCAATCTGAGGACACTGCAGATGGCCCTGCATTGCCACCATCATTTGAAATTTAAGTTAGCTACATTGCTCAATGATTTGCAGTGCGTCATTTGAAATAAAGTGGAGCTTGGGCAGACTGAATTAGCAGACCCAATATAAATATATAGTTTATGGTGTTAATACGAATGATGAGTATATTTAGAATCCAGTGTTGTTTCTTGTTCAAGGAGAAGATCAAATTGAAAATTGAAGGAGTACATTTTGAGAAACCAGTTGAGCAAGAAATCAGAACTAATTACTGAGTTTTCTGAGTTCTCATAGCTAAAATAATTCATGTGGAATTTTTCTCTAAATTGTAGATGATACATATGTCCTCTCCTATCTAGAAGAACACAAAATTTAGATTCAGAATTTTGTGATAGTACAAGAATGTTTTCTACTACATTCAATAAGATGAGAGAGTTCTCCTCTCATTTCAGTGGAACATATGAGTTTTTTAAGAGACATGATAGCATAAAGGAGGAGTTTTTTTTTAATTTGCCATACTTTAGCTTTTTCCTCTTTAATTTGTGTTGTATTAAAATTTTGTTGGTTAACGTACAAGTTCTTTTAAACACCCCTTTTCTAGATTTATTCTCATCTCTACCCTTATGAGAGTCTCCCTGTAAAATGTTTTTAAGTTATTTCGATCATAAAAATCTTTCTCGTACTTTATGGCTTCTTTATGATGCATTAGGCAATTGAAGCATCATGGAACGTCTTACTTTAGATTTTTTGGGTAATACTGAGTGTTGAGAAATGAAGAGTTTTGTATCGCTACAAAGATTGACATCTTCATATTCATATTCGGCGATAACCAGTCTCACATTATCATGCTCATATTAATATTCGCCGATAACCAAGCTCACATTAAATATTGTGTCTCATATACGACTTTCTTTATCCAAATTATTTAAACTTGCATCACGCGTGTCAAGATAATATGGTTGATATAAGAGTAAGAAAACTATTTTATTGAGGTGGATGGAGGGATACACAGTTGAGAATCCAATCAATCCAAATGTGAGGACTCGCCATAGGAAAGGAACACACTCATTTTGGAGCAAAAACATCTATTAACAGAATCAAATAATTATCAAGACCAAATTATCACATTGCCATGCTCCTTCTTAACTAGTTGTCATCTCCCCCTCAAACTAGTCGTTAGGAAACATAATTATAAGTTTGACAATTGCTCATGGATTGTTCTTTTTCCTTGCGCAAAAAAGTTTAACAGTTATAGTCACATGGCATTTATGTTACTCTTTAATTGTAAAGAATGGTTCTTTATAATCAAAAGTCAGTGTGTTAGTAATGATTCGTAATGACCTTCAAAGGTAGAGTTGTACTATGTAACCTTGAGAGGAGCAGAATACGATCCGCTGTAGTTCACGGTTTATATGGGATTTCATTTAAATACTTTTATTGAGTGTCTGTCTTTTTTTTTTTCCTTTTTATTAAGGGGTGCAACTTTTGAGTTTAAATGTTCTATTGTTGCAATTCTTGTGACTAAAATCCTGAGAAAAGTACTGTTTGATTCTCTACACTGGTTCAGTAGTCGTCTGCTTGAAGAGCTGGAACTAAGAAATTACTTATAGATATGCCAGTATTGAGCTTGCGATGTAGCGTCTACAGGACAGCAAACATGTAAACTTTGGACACCTACTTTGTCTTTGATATCTCATTCAGGATATAAGAGAAGCGACTAAACAGCAGCAATGTTGAAAAAACATGTCCTGCTCAATAAACAATACTCATCGATGTCTTGCAATACTGTGCAATCAGAGTGGTATTGAATGGAGAAAGTTAGAAAAATATGTTTCGTAACGCTAAACGCTCAAGCGTTGAATTTGGGAACCTCCAGCTGCGTTCAGTGATACAGTTGTATCAAACATGTGTTTATGATTAGATGATCTACAAATCAAAGAATAAGAGAAATCAAAAGATAAAGAAGCAAACGCCCCCTGAGCTTCAAATGTGGGACATCCAGTGCATATCTTGCCGCATACCTCCTCTGCGTTGTAAGTCGCCTTCTCCTAGCAACGGCTAATCTTTTCTTAGAACTGGTTTTTGAAGCTAAAAATGGTACCCCTCCTGGAAATCCTATTGGTGTCAGACAGCTGTCAACCGAACATTCGGCAATTCCTCCATACACAGAGTTCTCTTCAGGGCATGAGATTGTAGTGTTCGATATAGATGGCTTTAGACCTTCGCCAACGAATCTTAAATCCAATTAAATTGGCAATTCAGATATAGATGGTTTTAGTTTCCTCAAGTGGCAATTCAGAGAGCTCATTCTTGCTCAAATCGAATTCAATTCCCGTGTGATTTGGACCACTGATAGCACCAGGCCCTCTCCAAAATGGAATGCAGGTATGTGACTTGTGCCTCATCCGAAGCTCAAGATGCTGCTGAACCTAAACCAAGGTGGAAGCATAAAGTAAGGAGTGCAAATTTAGCCCAAGAAGGGCAATTTACCACAACAAAAATGGTAGAAATGTGAATTAAAGCGCGCACACATTGCAACTGGTCCTTTTCAACATTATGCATCCTGATCAATATAAATAAACTAATGAATACTAATAGGTTGTTTGATAGGGTAGAAGCACAAGAACAACCTCATAACACGATTGATAGATTGTCTAAAGAATCTGAAACCTCATACTCATAAGAGTACTCGTACTAGCATCAGTAACCCTACCACCATGTGACATCAGATGCCAAGTCTGGAAGATTACTACCAGCCAGATAAGGCTATCAGATATGAAATGTGAGTTGACTCCTAGTGACAAGGTTATCCATTGTAGTCGTAATATTATGCGTCTACCTTGGAAAACTTCTGAGGCTTGATCCCTCAACTATTATCCATGATTAGAGTCCTATTTAATTATTTATTAGGTTTGAGCAAGAAAATTTTCTTTTCCATTCTAACCAAAAATCAAATGGGACTCTAATCATGGGCAATAGTGGAGGGATCAAGCTTTAGAAGGTTTCCAAGGCAAATGCTCAATCGACTACAATGGATAACCTTGTCGCTAGGAGTCAGCTCAGTTTCATGTATGATACCCTTGTTTTGCTAGTACTGATCTTCTAGACTTGGCATATGATGTCGCATGGTGGTAGGGTTATTGATGCTAGTACATGTACACTTAGGATGATGAGGTTCGGATTCTTTATATAGCCTATCAAAAAGGGCAAGATTTGGGTCAAACTAAGTTGGTTTATGAACTGATCCAAAACGTCTAGGTTTCAATTATGGAATTGGAGAGGAAACTCATGCTTCCAATGATATGTGCATTTTTGGGATGTAAAGTAATGGTTCGGTCCATCACATTTTGGTATTCAATCCAACTTTGTGTTAAAGGCGGTCATAAATTGAAGAAAAATTATTGAATTGTAGAAAAACTATGAAACACACTTGACATTTATTGAACTGATTTTTAGGTCTTGAATTGGTTTTAAGTCAATATTCGACCTTACCTTGAATACATTTCATTTCTATCTCTAAGACGGTCCTGTAAGGAGTGCTTGACTTGCTGATATTTCGTATGCTACAGGGAATTGAGAAGTGCAGATATTAGAGAGCCACATTTAGCACTCATTGTAACTTGATTAGTAATTGTTTGTACTTTATAATTTTTCTCTGTTTGATATAATATTCATGAAAACATTATTGATGGTACCACCTTGCATCTCTCATCATATTGATTAACCTGTACATGGTGAAAAATTTATGCTGATGACATGACCTTGCATCCATGAGATATTAAGATATATCGTATGTAATGTATGCATATGTATTATCCTGATCATACATTGGTTCCAACCATTATGGATATACTCTCACAGCACAAATATAAATACATGCTACATGACCTAGATATCGAATTTGACATGTGAATTGCATTAAGCATGTACATGATATATGTAATAGCACAAGCCATAAGAATCAAACTGGAGAGTAATTTCAGTAAGTGTTGTGAGGTGAGGAGTTTGATGACTCCCCAACCAGAGGGAGAAGAATTCTGGAGCATTAGTCACTGAGCTGTAGTAATTCAGCTGACCTTAATGAGAAGATATGGCATGGCTACAGGTATAATATAGAGCGAAGATACAAGGAGTTAGCTATAAGAACTCTAGACATTTACCCAAATCGAGGTGAGCATTTTGGTAGATGCTGCCAGGTGCAATTAAAGTCTAGTAATTCCTCGAATGGAGGAAGTGTTGAAACCACACGAACAATCAGGGAATGACATCAACTGTTATGTGTGCTCAGGAACGTGATCAACGTTGCGAAACCGTGATAATATGTAATACTTATAAAAAAAACTAGTAAAGCAAAATAACAATACCAAGACAAAAGAGAATAACACGAAGATTTAACGTGGTTCGGCAAAAGCCGTCTTACGTCCACGGGGAGAGAACTTAAGAGAGTTTTATTAGTAAACTTAGTACAAGAGATCTAACTTTTTCCTTGATTCTCACAAGAGTATTCATCTTCCTCTTAAATTTCTCTAGATTACAAGAGTATTCCTCCTCTCTTTGCACCGTCACCCACTCCTCTCTATGTATTGACTTATTTTTTTCTCCTTGTGTTATAATGTAATAGGTTAAGACATTTATTTATAGAGTTTTACAATACAAATCATATTCGGACTTTGAGATGAGCTTGGCAGTCGGATACTTGAAGAACTTGATTAATCCTTATAGGAGTTGATTTTCTTGATCTAGAACAATTTTAGACCCTTCAATCTTTGAAACACACCCTTCAATAAATAGAATTTGAGTTCTGTTCAGAGTCCATCGAAAAGAAAATCTGAACGTGCCCGAAAAAAATCAGAATCCAATATGGGCTTCTGACTGCCGACTGGCCTGAGCGGGCTGTCGACAGGCCTATCGATAGGCCTTTGTGCCTGTCGAAAATCTGATCTGGGCTTCCTCTCTATTGAGTGTTGTTGACAGGTATGTCGACAGCCCTTTATGTGCAGTCGACAGGCCTGTCGACTGCCACATAGTTTCTCGATCTGTTACTTTTCCAAGTTCTTTCCAATTTTGATTGAATTTTCTTTAACCATCATCTCCTCTTGAAAACAAAGTAATTCACAATAGGAAGAAGAATATCTGAAGGCCAAGTCACCGGTTGTAGTAACATGGTTGACCATTTAAGGAGGTTGTGCTTAATTCCCAAACCGGTATAGAGCATGGCTTCGGTGATTCCTTGTGCCTTGGGACCTCGTCATACATGACTCACTTTTCCTCGTTTCTCTTTTTGTAAGACTATTTTAGGAAATGATCTTGTGAACAAAGTTGGATTTGTCTCACATTTTGTAACTTTGGTGGGCAAATATTAAAAGGAATTCTTATTGTAGTTGTTTCTCTATTTTCGGGGTCGTTCAAGTTGACCTTGTGTGCATGAAGTAAGCCACTTGAGACTTTGGAAAGTATTACAGACTCTATTTATAAACTTTTAATATGTATGCATTAGATGATATGTAAGAGTACTGGTAGATTTTAGAATGTATAAATATGGGTATGGAGAAAGGAAATGTTGATGTGATTATATTGGAATTTGAAGTATATCATAGAAGTATATATTCTTTATATCATTGTTATGTTATAGAGGTTAGGCTCTACCGTTTATCTTTTGCAGGGTGGTGGCTGGGTTTCCCTTTTTTTCTTTTAGTGGGAGACATTTTAAAAGGTTGAATAGAGTAATTAGATATTCTTTTTTTCTCTTTATTTAGGGCACAGTATAATACTAAAAGCTAGGTAGCATAGAGTGACGCAGGCAAGGAAGCGAATAACACTAGCAAGATCTTGTTCTAACGCCAATAAACCTTGAAGAATACCTTTAAGCAGGATAATGCACTCGAATTCACGAGCAAAACACTCGAATCCAAGAGCAAAAGATAAACAACTCGAATTCACGAGCAATTGAAAGAAAAAAGGCTCAATTTTATAATTATCAAAAGTTGAATAAAGTGTTTCTAAAAACAAAGATACAAGGCCCTAAAATAAGTTTTAAAAGTAGAAGTCGAACCTAACTAAAAAATTAGAAATAACTAAAAGAAAATAAAATAAATTGGAATTCAAAATAGGCCCGAAAATCAAATTCTAAACAAAATTTGAAACAGCTGATACGTGACTGGCGGGTCGACTGGACGTTCGACTTTTTAATCAAAAGGGAGCATTGTCGGTCAATCGCGGCTAAGAGATTCAGTTCTTCATTTCTCTGACCACTTTCTTACTTTCTGGTCGGCTGATCGAGCGGTCGACTGGAAGCTTCTGTTGGCCCAAAGGCCCATCACTCTAGTTTTGATGATGATCAACTCATGTAGTTATAGTACTAATGATCTTGTGTTTATTTAGTCTCAGATTTGTGATCAAGATCTTAGTAGGTGTGTAGCTTCAACAAAGGATTTAAAGTCAAGTTTTGGAGCTAGCACGGTTTGATTCAAGAGCTTGTGCATCAAGACCACATCAAGTACTCAAGAGGAGTCTAGCTTGTTGGATCGTGTTTGGACCAAGTCAAGAAGGAGAAGAAGACTTCAAATGAAGACTTCAAGATCAAGACTTGAGCCTACGTTTGTTTTTATAAGATTTTATTTTAGATTAAAATGTAAAGGATAGAATAGTTGGTGGATTGCTCAAGTATATCTCACACACACACACTCTTGATTTAGATAAGTTTTTCATAAAAGAATTTTAGTTTGAAAAAATACGAAAGAGTTTTCATTTTGAAAAATACCGGTTTGGTTTTGGACTTCATATATACATGTGTTTTTAATCAAAACCGTATTTAGTGCTTATTGTCAAAAACATAGATATTTCACCATGTATGTGTAGTGGATCATATCCATACACTCTATACTTTAAAAGAGTTTAAATATCTTGTTTTTGTATTTGGAGAAGTTTTGAAAAATAAGTTTTGGAAAAATCTATTTTGGAAAAATACAGATTTTGTTTTTAGCCAAAATTTTATGTTACAAAAATAGTTCAAATTGTTTGTAACATGTCTTGATTTTGCTCAAACATGTTTGATTATCAAATATATTTGAAACTATTTTTGTAGATTTTTCGTGAATTTTTGGATTTTATTTAAGCTAAAAGTCAACATTTTAGATCCCTTAACTGACCTGACCTGGCTTCTGTCGGTCGACCGAGTCGGTCGACCGGCGTGCACAGAACGTGCACTCCAAGTCTGCTGGAGGGCCGGTCGACCGACCGGTTGACCGCCAGAGAGCTTCTGCTCTCTGGAAAGCCCCGGTCGACCGGTCGGTCGACCGGCAGAGAGCTCTGCTCTCTGTTCCAGGCAGCGGTCGACCTGGGGCCGGCGTCGATCGGGCTCCAACGGTCAGAATTCTGACCGTTGGCGGTCGACCAGGTCAGTCGACCGTCAGCCGCCAGGGCTGAAAAATGCCCTAACGGCTAGTTTTTTCTAGCCCTATATAAAGAGGGGTTTTGGGGTTGTTTTATCTAAGATTTTTCAAGTGATTTTGCATCAGTTTTTCTAACTCTTTTAAGAGGTTTTCTCCACTTGTATTTGAGCCAAATACTTCCATTCTAAAGGAGAGTTTATCAAGAGTTTTCAAAGTGATTTCTTTGAGTTTTTCACCACACATTCCATTCTTATTTTTCTCACAAACACTTGAGCTATCCATTGATATATTCATCCTATAGGAGTGTTATTGTGAGATTGTTTTTAGGTGATCAAAGTGTTGTGATCACCAAAGACTTCTTCTTTGCTTTGAGGAGGTGGACGTGTGTGTTCGCATTGTTTCGGGTTCTAGTGGGAACTCGGTGTTTGAGGTGCGGTCTCGGCGAGCTAGTGGGCTTGCGGTGTGTTCTTGCGGGAACAAGAGAGGGACTAGAGAGTCCAAAGAGCTTGTAGGTGTTGCGGCACCAAGTGATCCGGTGGGATCGATTTTAGTAGAAATTCTTCATAGTGTTGAAGGCGGGGACGTAGAGCAAGTGTGCTCGAACCTCGAAACAAATCTCCTGTGTTTGCGATTGCTCTTTCTCTATCTCTTCTTGTCTTTATATCTTGCATGCTTATATTGCTTTCATCTTTATATGCTTGATATATATTTGTGCTCATATTGTTATATGCTTGGGGATTGTTTGTTAACACTAGTATTCAACCAAGAGAGCCAACGCGGCACCTCAACTCTTATTTAGAGGAATCTTGAGGAGTTAGTCCAGAGCCCTTCACAGGGAATTCGGCTACACTCTTGTGTTATACGTGGTGTATAGTTTTTAGTTTGCATTAAATTTTTTAATTCCACATTATTTGACCATTAGATTAGCCATCACCTATTCACCCCCCAGGTGATTACAAGTGGTATCAGAGCCAAGTGCTCTTGATTTGGGTCTTACAACCTAGAGTTAAAGATCCTCATTTTATTGCTAATCACAATATTTGTACACACACCATGGATTTCATGCCACCTCCCACTTTTGACATTCTTAACATCCAAACTTGGAAAGTTAAGATGTCTTTGTACCTCAAAGGCCTAGGTATTCATGTTTATCTTGCTACAATTAAAGATTCATATGTTAATAATAACAAGTATATTGAGGCTAACTCAAAAGCCATTCATGCTTTGAAGAATACCCTAAACAATGATTATTTATGTAGGGTTGCTAACATTGACTCGGCTTTTGTAGTTTGGAACACCATCATCTCCCTTGACAAACAAGAACAATACTATGCGAGGAGCGACTCGGATGTTGAAAGTGACGCTTCCAACGTGTACTACATGGTACAAGGGGATGACCCCTTGAGGTAACTACCGAATCCGAGGTAGATGAAGATGTTGATATGTCCTATGATGAGCTTACATCTTTTTGTCAACAACTTCTTGAAAAATATGACATGCTTAGAAAAGATAATAAGAAAATGAAAAATAAAATTGATTGCATGTCAAAAGAGAAGGATTCTTTTCAAATTAGATTTGAAAATGTTTTAAAAGAAAAAGAGTCTTTTAAAAACAAAATTGCATGCTTTGAAAAAGAAAATGAATTTTTGAAAAATGAAAATGTTTCCTTACTTTCAAAATTAAGTGATCTTTGTGAAGGAAACACTACTTTGAAAAATAAAATTGTGGTGGAAAAACAAAAGGAAGTTGCTTTACATGAAAAAACTCTTTGAAAAGAAAAATGGTAGAAAAAGAAAAAGAAAATATTTCTAAAAAGAAAAAGGTTGTTGATCATGCTCTTCATGCCACAACCATTGATAAAAATGAAGTTAAATTTTTGAAAAATAAAATTGATTGTTTAAGCTCAACTTTGAGCAAATGTGCTTTTAACCACTCTAGATTGGAGTCCATGTTTACAAAGAAACAAGCTCCACATGTTCATGCACATCATGCATATGCACACTTTGCACTCATGACCACACCCACACTCATTTGCATCCTAGATTGTACAAATGTACATATTGTGACCGCGAAGGCCATTTAGCAAAATTTTGTTATGATAAGATAAATGCTTTGAATTTTGTTAACAAAAATATTTGGGTTCCTTATAAGACTAACCCACATGGACCCAAAAGAAAATGGGTACCAAAATCTCCACCTTGTGTTTTTGATGTAGGTGCGGGTTCTCACAACACGTGAGAGGGATGTGCCTTGATGGTGGATGCACATGGACTTGATGGAAACACATTTGATGCACCGCTATCAAGGAGGTTTGGTGGGACAACCATCAAGTTTTGGAGACTTAGAGTACAGTTCTTTAGTTTGGTAACTATCTCTAAAGTCCTATTTTATTTACATGCTTGTTCATATATGATATTTTTAGCATGTTCATGTTTTATTTGTTTTGTGTTTCATGTGGTAAATACTTGTTTAAATGTAGTTTTTATCAAAACTTGGATATATACGTGTACAAGTAGTGAGCAACAAATTGATTCATATATGTTTTCACTTCATTGTTCATTTGTACTCACTATATGCACATGTATAGCCTAGTTTTGATGATTTTCTCATTTACACTTGTTTTGTCAATTTTCATGTTTTACTTCATGTATATGTATTTTGTATTCAAATCTAATAAATATACATGTATACCCCATGAGTCATTTGCCTTCATGCAATTTACATTATGGACTCTTTTTATGTTTGGGATATGTATGCATATTGTTAGGATTGAATAAATCATACATATACCTAGAAGTTTGTTTTTAAGATGCAAAAATGAATTTTTATGATGATTTGTTTGATAAAAATAAGATTCATGCTTGTTTTGAGCTTCATTGATTATCTCCATGGAAAATGCTAATTACATGATTTTTGTACACTCACACTTTATTTGTTTATTCATGACTTTGTTTCATGATTATTTTTGAGCCTAATAGATTTTGATTGTCAATTCTTATGTATTTAATATGTTTCATGGGTATATAGATTTGGTTTCAGGTTTTTGAAGGATCTTTAACTAGTTTTTCAAAAATTACTTTTAACTAGTTATTGCTCTTCATTTGGTAGTAATTTTCAATGCTAAAAATATTTTCAAACCTTATTTTTGAAAACCCCTACTAACACCGTGATGGGTGGACGGATGGGCGAGTATGCCTTGCAAGTTTATTGAAAATCTTTTACTTTGTGCATAAAGGGTGGTAGGTTATGAGTTATATACTTGATCTCAATTGATATTTTTTTGTATATGCTCATATTTTGTTTCCTATATATGTATGCTTCATTTCATATAATATCAATTTCTATTGGTATTTTCATTTTCATACATATATATGATCTATTTTGATTTAAAATAGGTTTTTAAAGCACAAAGTTTGTTTATGCTAAGCTTAATTCAAACTTTTGTTTTCAATTGGCATCTCAATTGATATTTTAATAAGCTTATGCATTATTTTTAAAATTGGTATTTTTATTGATATCAAAAATGTGCAATAATCTTTATTTGGTATCAATATGATTCTATTTTTGTTTAACATTAAATATTTGAAATGTTTATTAACAATTGGTATCTTAAAATTTGATTACAAGAATTTTGATTACAAGTGGTACCTTAAAAATATTTTGTTTAGATGATATCTTAAAAATTGATTTACTAAGATATCTCAAAATTTGTTTTATTGAGAAAAATTCAAATTTTTGTTTTTAATGAGAAAATTAAAAATGTTTTAATTTGTATTGCCTATATGCAGAGGGAGCTTAACATCTCTTCTATATATAGATTCATGTTGAGTGTATCTTATATTGAGGAGCTTGACAACTCTTCTTTATGCGGTACACGTGTGTAGGGGGAGCTTCATATCTTCTCTTATGCATTGCATATTATGCGTTATGTGAATTAGGGCTTGTCATCCCTTCTTCATGTAATGCATATATGTTGTAGGGAAGTTAACTTAGCGTCTTCCTCTTCATGAATGTATATCGCATATTGTTGGAAAGAGAGAGGATATTGTCAAGGAAGTCGACAAGGATCGTCGAGGGATCGTCGAGGGATCGTTGAGGAAGTCGTCGACGAAAGACGAAGGAAGCAGCAGCAGCAAAACAGGTTAACAGCAGAAGCAGCAGGAGATCGGTCGACCGGCCCGGTCGACCGCCCGCAGTAGCAGGAGATCGGTCGACCGGCCCGGTCGACCGACGTGCACAACATGCACAAGGATGGAGATCGGTCGACCGCCCGGTCGACCGACTAAAGTGACCCAACTCTCTGTTGGGCGCCCGGTCGACTGCCCGATCGACCGGCACATAGGGTCGGTTGACCGCCCGGTCGACCGACAGTCGGGTGCGGGTTGTTTTTGCTGATTTAGAAATCTGATTGTATAAATACGGGATTTCTAGGGTTTTATTGTATGTTGGGAAATCTGAAGCTCTCTTGAGATCAGAGGTGCTGTAAGTTTGTAATCGATTTTCCAAATCAATTAAATCTCTCTTTCATTGCCCCGAGGACGTAGGCATTGAGGCCGAACCTCGTTAAATCGTTGTTTGCGTGTTCTTTCTCTGGTGGTTGATATTTGTGCTGCTTTGGAATTGTTCTTCGTGCTTGAGAGATTCAGGGATTCCTCTTCTGGTTGTTGTCATATCACAACAAGTGGTATCAGAGCTTCCCAGGTTTCGCTTGGGATTTTTCTGGAGATTCGGAGGGCTTCGGGATCTGATTCGGTGGAGATCGTGTGTCGATCTCAGATCAGAGGTAGTCGTGTTCGTGGGATCGTGTGTCGATCTCAGAAGGACGAAAGGAGTGCTCAAGGAATCTTTGGTGGAGTAGATCCGGTGAGAAACTCGATCTAGGGTTTCAAGGGAAAGGTAAAAATCCAATTTTTATCGAAGTAGTAATCTATTTCCAGTTGGTTGTTTTTCCGCATAAATAGAGGATCAAGTAATCTAGATGGCAGAAGAAATTGCTTCGGTTAAGACCATGAATCCTCATCCGAGGATTGACGTGGTAAAGTTTAATGGCACAAATAATTTCGGGATGTGGAGATGTGAGGTTATGGATGCCCTGAATGCATCGAACCTCGAGGATACTCTCCTTCTAGAGAAGAAGAGAAGCACGACCACTGATGAAGAGTGGGCAAAGATGAACAGGTCTGCGTGTGGGTTGATTCGTTCATGTTTAACGCAAGACATAAAATATCTTGCGCAACATGAGACATCGGCGAAGCATCTGTGGGAAACCCTTGAAAAGAAATATCTGACGAAGAGTGTCGAGTCAAGATTGCAGCTTAAGAGTAAGTTGTACCAGTTTCAGATGAAGAAGGGGAGCACAGTGAATGAGCACATCAACCGATACACGAAGCTTCTTACAAATTTGGTGAACGTGGATGTCATGGTAGATGAGGAAGACAAGGCGATCATCTTCCTGAACTCACTCCCGGAGGAGGAATATGAGACATTCACTCTGACCTTTATCAATGATAGGCAGATACTGGACTACCATGAGGTGTCGTCTGCACTGACAAGTTATGAGACGAGGAGAAAGGAGAGACATCCTTCTCAGTTAAGCTCATCGACGGAGGCACTGGAAGTAAGAGGCAGAGGTTCATCAAGGAAGGGCAAGGAGGTAAGAGGAAGATCAAAGTCCAGGTCAGGGTTTAGGGATCTCAAAAGGAATCAGTGTGCTTTCTGCAGAGAAATAGGGCACTGGAAGGTAGACTGTCCGAAGTTCAAGGGGAAGAAGAAGGAATCAAAGTCTGAGGCAAATCTAGTAAAGGTGGTTAACACTCCTAGCAGTAAATCACAGGCAGATGGATATGACTCAGATTCGTCGGTATTCTCATTTTCAGTTACTACTCCCATCATAGGCTACTCAGGTGAAAATGAGTGGATCATGGATACAGGTGCTACATACCATGTATGCCCTAATCGGGACTGGTTTACCAGTTTTGAGAAGCTGGAGGGGTGTTCGGTCGTCATGGGCGATGATCATCCGTGCATCATGGAGGGTGTTGGTACAATTCCAATCAGAATGTTTGATGGAATGGTGAGGGAGCTGAAGGAAGTGAGGTATGTACCTCAGTTAAAGAGAAACCTGATTTCCGTAGGAGCTTTGGAGTAATTGGGCCTTGGGGTGTCTATTAAGGAAGGAGTCCTTAGAATGACAAAAGGTTCGATGGTGGTGTTGAAGGTCGATCGTCGGAACAACCTATACTACTTGAAGGGTAGTACGGTGACAGGGCAAGTGGCGGCTTCTACCAGTTCAGAGGAAGATTCAACAAGGCTGTGGCACATGAGGCTGGGACATGCAGGAGAGAAGTCAATGCAAGCTCTTGTGAGACAAGGGTTGCTGAAGGGTGCCGAAACCTGCAAGATGGAATTCTGTGAGCATTGTATCATCGGCAAGAAGACCAAGGTGAAGTTCGGCACATCATCACATTGCATGGAGGGAATTCTTGACTATGTTCACACAGATGTCTGGGGACCTACCTGTTGGCCCAGAGGCCTTCCACTCTAGTTTTGATGATGATTAACTCATGTAGTTATGTTTACTAATAATCTTGTGATGTTTAGTTTCAGATCATTAATCAAGATATTAGTTGGTGATTGCTTCAACAAAGGAGTTTTGAAGCCTTTCACATGGTGATTCCAGAGCCCGAGCATCAAGATCATACATAGCACTCGTTGGAGTCTAACTCGGCGGATCACGGTTTTGGATCGAGTCGATTTGAAGATGGAGATCGTCAAGAAGACTTAGGTATCCTAGTTTAGTTTGTTTAGATCCTTTTGTAAATATTAGAATAGTGTGATATGCTCAAGTTCACAATACACACGTTTTATGTTTCGGATTCGGTTTTTGGTTTTTGGTTTAACCGATATTGGTTTTCATGAATAGATAGTACCAATACAAGTTTACATGATTTTATGTATATTAGATGTGTTCTATATACATGCATGCTTAACTTCCTAGACAGACTTATTTTGATATGCCTATTCATGAGTTTTGGTGTTTTGGTATTTTTAACAAAACATATATTTGGGATTAAAAGACAAAAACTATGATATGTATATGTTTCGTGTATATTGGACCTATGTCCATATGCAACATGCCTAATAGTGTTTAAGTATCATGTTTTTGTATTTGAATAAGTTTTGGACAAAGTTTATTTGAAAAATCAAAGTTTGGAAAAATACAGGTTTTGGTTTTCGGTAATCTTTCCATAACACAAAAATGGTTCATAATGTTTGATATTTGTGTTGAAATTTTTATCACATGTTTATATATCATATATTATGTTAGAAACTATTTTTGTGGATTTTTAGAAGATTTATGGGAATTTTTAGAATAATTTTTATCTCAGTTTTCTGACCCAGAACAGTGCCTGACAGGCTCTGGCGGTCGACCGACCGGTCGATCGGACCCAGAGTCGGTCGACCGATCGGTCGACCGACGTGCACAGATCTGCGCACGTTGGGCTGGCACTTGGGCCGGTCGACCGGGCGGTCGACCGGGCCAGAGAGCTCTGCTATCTGTTTTTGGGCGGTCGACCGGCTTCTTCCAACGGTCAAAAATATGACCATTGGCGGTCGACCGACCGGTCGACCGCCAGCCGCCAGGACTGACAAACAGTCCCAACGGCTAGTTTTTTTGTAGAGGGCTATTTAAGCCCCATTTCTTTGGGATTTTGCCAAGATTTTTAAAAGGAAAAATTTGCCTATTCTCTGGTTTTCAAAGCAAGTTTTCAAAAGTGTTTAAAGAGCAAAAAGATCCTTCTTATTTGTTTTAAAGTGTTTTGTTTCATTTCAAAGAAAATAGGTTTTGGGAATTTGTTTCTTGATCTAAAATTCTATATCTATTTGGTATTTTTCCTAAGAGATTTTCTTTGATCAAAACACATGTTTTTCACTTGAGCTATCCTCTATCCTATCTATTTAGGATCATTTATTTTGTGGGAAAATTGTTTGAGGTTGTGGAAACCTCCAAGTTGTAAACCCTTGCTTTGTGATATCCCTCTTTGGTAGAGGTTGATTTGGGTTGGTGTTTGCTCCCTCTTTGGTAGAGGTTGAGGTTGTGGTTTGCTCCCTCTTTGGTAGAGGTTGAGGTTGTGGTTTACTCCCTCTTGGTGAGGTGGAGTTGGTGTTGGTTTGTATCCCTCTTCGGTAGAGGTGGATTGTGGTTGTATTGCCTCGGTGGAGGTTGTGTTGGTTGAGAGAGGAGTTCGGTACTCCCGGTTGTATTTGTACAAAATCCTCGGTGGAGGTTCCCTCGGTGGGAGTCCTAGGTGGACAAGTTAGTGGATTAGAAATCCTTCTCGGTGAAGGCGGGGACGTAGAGCTCGGTGCTCGAACCTCGAAACACATCTTATTGTTTGCGTTTGATCCATTGACTCTTAACTCTCTCTCTTTCTCTCTCTTTACTTTGTGTTGTGCATTGCATCATTCATATTGCCATATCATTTATATGCTTGTGTTGTGCCTTGCATTGATTCATATCGCCTATATCTATATGCTTGGTTGTGTATGCTTGTGTGCCTCACTTGTGCTTAACCACGAGAGCTTCATATAGCGCCTCAACTCTTATTCAGAGGAATCAAGAGGAGTTAGTCCAGAGCCCTTCACGGAGAATTCGGCTACACTCATTGGTTGCACTAAGTGTAGTTGCAAATTAGTTTTTAATTTTCGCATTTAGTTCATTAGATTAGCCGTACACCTATTCACCCCCCCTCTAGGTGTACTTTCAATTGGTATCAGAGCCTACGCTCCTGATACTTAGGTTTAACCGCCTAGGAGTGTGATCTTGGCTTGCTAATCTATCATTTGCATTTGCACATTATATTGTTTGCACACACTCATGGATTGCTTATCACCTCACATGTTCAATGTTTCCAACATTGACATATGGAAACTTAGGATGTCCATGTATTTGAAAACCCTACGCTTGCATGTTTTCCTTGCCGCTACCAAGAAATGCTATCTTGGTAACCGCAATCATATAGGGGCCATACTCAAGCACTTGAGGCTATTAGAAGCACGCTTTCTAAAGAATATCTTATGCTTGTTTCTAACTTTGATTCCGCCTTTGCAGTGTGGAACAAGTTGACCACCTCCAAGCTTCAATTGCCAATTCAACCGGAGGATGAATCTAGTGGACAATCCGAGTCACAATGCTTCATGGTCCAAGGGAATGACTCCCTTGAGGTATATTCAGAATCTCAATTAGATTGTAATGATGCTAGTTCTTCTTGTGATGATTATGTGGATCCTAATGCCTTAAATGAAGAACTATCCATTGTTTGTGAAAAATTGATAGAAAAATATAATCTTTTGAAAAAGAAGAGTTTTGAACTTAATAAAGAAAATAAGGTTTTATGTTCAAGACTTGATTTGATTTTGCAAGATAAAGTAGAGATTTCTAATGAAAGGGATTCATTGAAGTCTAAACTAGATCTTGCCCTAAAAGAAAATGAATTTTTAAAATCTAAAAATGATTGTAATGATGTTTTGAAGAATAATAAAGTTTTAACTTCAAAACTTGATTTTGTTATAAAAGAAAATGAATCTTTAAAATAAAGATTGCTTCTATTTCCAAGGATTTAGAAGTTTGTTTAAAGAAAAATGAATGTTTACAAAATAATATAGATTCACATGTTTGTCATGCTAGTGTAGCTTCACCATCTAGCTCATCCTTTGCATGCTCCACTTCTTCTATAATTGAAAATGATATAAATGCTTTAAAGAAGAATATGGATTGTTTAGGCTCCACTTTGAGCCATTGTGTTTTGAGTCATACACGTTTGGAATCATGTTTCGCAAGAAACAAATTCCATATTTGCATGCACACCCTCCATGGCATACACATGCTCCTCACGTACACACCCATCACACTTTGTATGCTCATGTGTACACTTGTACACATTGTGGACGTAAGGGCCACCTTGCTAGATTTTGCTATGATAGAATACATGATGAAAATTTAGCAACTAAATTTGTTTGGGTTAGAAAAGGTACTAACCCCCATGGACCAAAAGAGTATGGGTACCAAAGACCACCCATATTATATTTGATGTAGGTGTGGGCTCTCGCATGACGTGAGAGTTGCGGTACTTTGGAGTGGATGCGTTCCGAGCTTCATGAGGACTATTTGGATGCATCACTTTCAAGGGAAGTTTGGTGGGAGGACCACCTTAGTTTGGAGAACTAGAGAGGTGCCCTCATCGGTTTTGGTATCGATCTTTAACTCCCATTTATTTACATGCCTTCATGTTCATTGTTTATAGCATGTTTTGATGTTCATAGATTATTATAATTATGTCATGTGAATTAGATTAGTGATATACATGTTAGTTATTTGAGACGCCCATGTTTAATATGGATCTATATCTATGTGTTCTCACCTTGTTTTTAACTAATATGTATGTCCTAGATCTAATGCACATGCATATACATAATGATCATATGGATGTTTATGACCTTTGTTTTATGCTTCATGATTTGAATATATGTTTAAATGTTAGTTTTTATTAAGACTAGGATTTATACTTGTACATATAGTGGGCCACAAATAAACTTTTATATGTTTGGACTTGAACGATTATTTGTACCCATTAGATGTGCTAATATAGTCTAGTTTTGATGATTCATGCATTTAACTTGTATTCCTATTTTATCCATGTTTTTCATGTTTCTATGTTTAACTTCATGTATATGTCTATCTTGTTCAAACTATTGTTTATACATATACATCCTTGAGCCACGTGCCTTCATGCATATACATTTGTGGACTCGTTATGTTTTGAATATGTATGTATACTTTAGTTTGTACTTGACATACATATGCCTTGAAGAAATCGAGTTTTGATGATTTTTCATGTTTTCATGTTTAAAGGAATTTCAATTGAGCTTATTGTCTATCTTTCATGATTATGATTTTCACATATATCTCGTACACTCACCTTTCTTATTTACTCATGCTTTGTTTTCATGAGTCATATTCATGCTTCATTGACTTTGAGTGTTAGCTATTATGTGAGATTCATGTTTCATGAAAAATATTTTGGTTTATTCCTTACTTGAAGGATTTCGTACTAGTTTACAAGATTTCTCATTTAACTAGTTGTAAGATTCTTCGTTATGGTAGAGTTTTCAAACATACTATATTTTCAAATCTATTTTTGAAAACCCATACCTTCCAACGGGAGGTTGGATGGGAGACCATGCCTTGTATGCTTATATTGAAAATCTATTTAAACATGAGCATGAAATGGGTGGTAGGATATGAGATATACACTTGATATTATTGTTGTTTCAATTGGTATCAATATTGACATTTTTGTATACTCATATATTGTTTTTGTGTATGTATGCTTTCAATTGGTATCATCTATTTTGATTGGTACTCTTTTTCATACACCTAAACATGTTTTATTTGTGCTTACTATATCCCTATATTTTTGAGCACAAATGTTGAATATGCTAAGCTTAGTTTTTAATGATTATCATGTTTCAATTGATTTGGTTTTCAATTGGTATCCTAATACAAGCTTAGGCATCATTTTGTTTTGTATTTCTTAAAGGGAGAGAAAATTCGTATTTTTATCTTTCAATTGGTATTTTGTTTACCGTTAATTTCTACTCCCATACTTTATGATTGAAAATGATTAAAAAAATGAATATTGATTTTGATTTGGTATCATATGTTCAAAATGAAATATACTTTCAATTGGTATCAAAAATGAATACTTTCAATTGGTATCAAGATGCTTATTTGTTTACTCACTATTGGTATCAAGATTTTGTTTACTTTCATTGGTATCTATTGATCTATTTCTTTCAATTGATATCAATTTGTTTTATTGAGAAAATTCAAAATTTTGTTTTAAGAATTGTTAAAAATGTTTTGATTTACATTGCCTATATGCATATAGATTCATGTTGTGTGTATCCTATATTGAGGAGCTTGACAACTCTTCTTTATGAGATGCACGTGTGTAGGGGGCTTCACATCTCCTTTATGCATTGCATACTATGTGTTACGTGAATTAGGGCTTGTCATCCTTTCTTCATGTAATGCATATATGTAGGGAAGTTAACTTAGCGTCTTCCTCTTCATGAATGTATATCGCATATATTCTTATTATTGATTTGTTTGATGTCACCCTTTATTGATTCTATGTTTCGAACAAAAAAAAAAGGGAGAAGAATGTTTTGTTTTTACTTTAACCCCTTTGTTGATGATTGATAAAAAGGGGAGAAGAATTTGAGTTTAAATGCATGTTTCTATGATTATGCATGTTTTTGTTGGTATCAAGTATTGGTATCAAGAGTGTTTGTTTTTAAGAACATAGTTTGGTTAGTTTTGATTTATTATTTGGTATCAAGAGCTTGTTTTAGTTTGTTTTTTTATTGGTATCAAGAGCTTGTTTTAATTGATATCAAGAGCTTGTTTTTATGCATGCATGTTGATGCATTTCATGTTTGGTATCAAGAACATGTTTTTGTATTTGGTATCTTGTTTTATGCATATCTATGCATACATGTTTATGAGCTTTCATTGCATATTTAATTGTTTATTGTAATGCATGAGTTAAGGGGGAGCTTCTTTGAAGCTTAACTTTAATCCATGCATATATAACTCCATGAGTTTTGTCATCATTAAAAAGGGGGAGATTGTTAGCCCAGAGGCCTTCCACTCTAGTTTTGATGATGATTAACTCATGTAGTTATGTTTACTAATAATCTTGTGATGTTTAGTTTCAGATCATTAATCAAGATATTAGTTGGTGATTGCTTCAACAAAGAGTTTTGAAGCCTTTCACATGGTGATTCCAGAGCCCGAACATCAAGATCATACATAGCACTCGTTGGAGTCTAGCTCGGTGGATCACGGAGTTTTGGATCGAGTCGACTTGAAGATGGAGTCGTCAAGAAGACTTATGTATCCTAGTTTACTTTGTTTAGATCCTTTTGTAAATATTAGAATAGTGTGATATGCTCAAGTTCACAATACACACACGTTTTATGTTTCGGATTCGGTTTTTCGGTTTTTGGTTTAACCGATATTGGTTTTCATGAATAGATAGTATCAATACAAGTTTACATGGTTTTATATATATTAGATGTGTTCTATATACATGCATGCTTAACTTCCTAAACAAACTTATTTTGATATGCCTATTCATGAGTTTTGGTGTTTTGGTATTTTTAACAAAACATATATTTGGGATTAAAAGACAAAAACTATGATATGTATATGTTTCATGTATATTGGACCTATGTCCATATGCAACATGCCTAATAGTGTTTAAGTATCATGTTTTTGTATTTGAATAAGTTTTGGACAAAGTTTATTTGAAAAATCAAAGTTTGGAAAAATACAGGTTTTGGTTTTCGGTAATCTTTCCATAACACAAAAATGGTTCATTATGTTTGATATTTGTTGAAATTTTTATCACATGTTTATATATCATATATTATGTTAGAAACTATTTTTGTGGATTTTTAGAAGATTTATGGGAATTTTTAGAATAATTTTTATCTCATTTTTTTGACCCAGAACAGTGCCTGACAGGCTCTGGCGGTCGACCGACCCAGAGTCGGTCGACCGATGTGCACAGATCTGTGCACGTTGGGCTGGCACTTGGGCCGGTCGACCGGGCGGTCGACCGGGCCAGAGAGCTCTGCTCTCTGTTTTTGGGCGGTCGACCGGGCGGTCGACCGGCTTCTTCCAACGGTCAAAAATATGACCGTTGGCGGTCGACCGGCCGGTCGACCGCCAGCCGCCAGGACTGACAAACAGTCCCAACGGCTAGTTTTTTTGTAGAGGGCTATTTAAGCCCCATTTCTTTGGGATTTTGCCAAGATTTTTAAGAGGAAAATTTGCCTATTCTCTGGTTTTCAAAGCAAGTTTTCAAAAGTGTTTAAAGAGCAAAAAGATCCATCTTATTTGTTTTAAAGTGTTTTGTTTTATTTCAAAGAAAATAAGTTTTGGGAATTTGTTTCTTGATCTAAAATTCTATATCTATTTGGTATTTTTCCCAAGAGATTTTCTTTGATCAAATACTTGTTTTCCACTTGAGCTATCCTCTATCCTATCTATTTAGGATCATTTATTTTGTGGGAAAATTGTTTGAGGTTGTGAAAACCTCCAAGTTGTAAATCCTTGCTTTGTGATATCCCTCTCTGGTAGAGGTTGATTTGGGTTGGTGTTTGCTCCCTCTTTGGTAGAGGTTGAGGTTGTGGTTGTGGCTTGCTTCCTCTTTGGTAGAGGTTGTGGTTTACTCCCTCTTGGTGAGGTGGAGTTGGTGTTGGTTTGTATCCCTCTTCGGTAGAGGTGGATTGTGGTTGTATTGCCTCGGTGGAGGTTGTGTTGGTTGAGAGAGGAGTTCGGTACTCCCGGTTGTATTTGTATAAAATCCTCGGTGGAGGTTCCCTCGGTGGGAGTCCTAGGTGGACAAGTTAGTGGATTAGAAATCCTTCTCGGTGAAGGCGGGGACGTAGAGCTCGGTGCTCGAACCTCGAAACACATCTTTTGTTTGTGTTTGATCTATTGACTCTTAACTCTCTCTCTCTCTCTCTTTACTTTGTGTTGTGCATTGCATCATTCATATTGCCATATCATTTATATGCTTGTGTTGTGCCATGCATTGATTCATATCGCCTATATCTATATGCTTGGTTGTGTATGCTTGTGTGCCTCACTTGTGCTTAACCACGAGAGCTTATATAGCGCCTCAACTCTTATTCAGAGGAATCAAGAGGAGTTAGTCCAGAGCCCTTCACGGGGAATTCAGCTACACTCGTTGGTTGCACTAAGTGCAGTTGCAAATTAGTTTTTAATTTCAGCATTTAGTTCATTAGATTAGCCGTACACCTATACACCCCCCTCTAGGTGTACTTACACTACCAAGACTGCATCGATTGGAGGTAACCATTATTTTGTGTCGTTTATTGATGATTTTTCTAGGCGCTGCTGGGTATATACCATGCGACACAAAGGTGAAGTCCTAGAACTGTTCGTGAAGTGAAAGACTAACTTGGAGGAAGCACTGGAAGGAAAATCAAGGTCCTCCATTTTGACAATGGAGGAGAGTACAAATCCGATCCTTTCCTTCAGCTATGCCTTGATGAGGGCATAGAGAGACACTTCACGGTACGAGAGACTCCGCAACAGAATGGGGTAGTAGAGAGGATGAACAGGGCCTTGCTAGAGAAGGTCCGGTGTATGTTGTCCAATGCAGGATTGTCAAAGAAGTTTTGGGCTGAAGCTTTGGCGTATGCATGCTACCTTGTGAATAGGTTGCCGTCGTCTGCGATAGGGGGGAAGACTCCTTGGAGGCTTGGTCAGGAAAAGTAGCTGCTGACTATGATTTGCTATGGGTGTTCGGATGTCCAGCCTACTATCATGTCAAAGATGATAAGTTAGACCCAAGGGCAAAGAAAGGTGTGTTCGTTGGTTTCAAGCGAGGAATCAAGGGGTTCAAGATTTGGGATCCAACGGACAACAAGTTTCTACTCAGCAGGGATGTCACGTTTGATGAGGCTTCTATGATGAAGCCTACGGTCTCTCAGCAGGTGGAGACTAGCAAGACCAAGGAGCTATCGCAGCAGGTGGAGAGTGATGCAAATCCACCATCTCTAGAGGATTCAGCATCGGTGAGGATCATTCCCAGGGTGACACAGGGCAGTGATCAAGCAGTTGTAGAAGATGCTGAAGATGTTGAAGAGGGTCAAGAACAGGTCATGGGTAATGTTCCTGACTCTACTGCAGTTGAAAGACCAAGGAGAAACACTAGGAGACCGGGTTGGCTCACTACGGATATGGTCGTCGCGTATGCACTTCCAGTCGTCGAGGAGGCTATCCCGTCCACCTTCAGAGAAGCAGAGATCAGTTCTGAATCGAAGAAGTGGAAAGAAGCCATGAATGAAGAGATGAAGTCTCTCTACAAGAACGACACTTGAAAACTCACTAGGTTGCCCAAAGGGAAGAAGGCCATAGGCTGCAAGTGGGTGTATGCTAAGAAGCAGGGATCTCTCCAAGAAGATTCAGTTCGCTACAAGGCCAGGTTGGTAGCTAAAGGCTATGCTCAGAGGAAAGGAATTGACTACAATGAGGTATTCTCTCCTGTTGTTAAACATTCATCAATTCGTATTCTATTGGCTTTGGTGGCGCAGTATGAGTTGGACCTTGACCAACTCGATGTGAAGACCGCCTTTCTCCACGACGATCTAGAGGAGGAGATCTACATGACTCAGCCAACAGGGTTCAAAACTGCAGGGAAGGAAGAAATGGTATGTAAGCTGAAGAAGTCGCTGTACGGACTGAAGCAGTCTCCTAGACAGTGGTACAAGCGGTTCGATAGCTTCATCAGAAGGGAGAAGTACACACGTAGCCACTATGACCCATGTGTGTACTACAACAAGCTACCGTCAGAGGAATATATCTATCTACTTCTGTATGTAGATGATATGTTGATTGCTTCGAGGTCGAGATCTGCTATTGATGCTCTGAAGAGGGATCTATCTTCAGAGTTTGAGATGAATGACCTTGGTGAAGGTAGGAATGTGTTGGGCATGGAGATCACTAGAGACCGAAGAGTTGGCAGGGTGAGCTTGACTCAGAAGGGCTATTTGGAGAAGGTACTACAGAGGTTCAATATTGGCAAGGATACAAAGTCTGTAAGTACACCTATGGCTCCACACTTCAAGTTGTCTGCTAAGATGTCTCCGAAGAGTGTTCAAGAATGTGAGTATATGACTCACGTTCCATATGCCAGTGCAGTCCGTAGCCTAATGTACGCTATGGTGTGTACGAGACCAGATCTTTCACAGGCCGTTTCTATGGTTAGCAGATATATGCATGATCCGGGACAAGTCATTGGGAGGCGGTGAAGTGGATCTTGAGGTACATCAAAGGAACAATTGATGTAGGTCTGGTATTTGAGAAGGACTCCACGGGAAAGCAAGAGTGCATAGGGTATGTTGATTCAGACTATGCAGGTGATCTTGACAAGCGCCGGTCGACAACGGGATATGTCTTCACATTCTCTCAGGCACCGGTGAGTTGGCGCTCCACACTGCAGTCTACCGTCGCTTTGTCGACCATAGAGGCTGAGTATATGGCTATGACAGAGGCCATGAAAGAGGCAATCTGGCTTCAAGGCTTGCTTGATGACTTGGGCGTGGAACAGGATCTGCTAAAGATTAACTGTGACAGTATGAGCGCCATTTACTTGGCCAGGAACCAGGTCTATCATGCACGGACGAAGCATATCGACGTCAGGTACCATTTCGTTCAGGAGATTCTAGAAGAGGGTGATATCGAACTGTTGAAGATTTACACATCGGAGAATCCCGCCGACATGCTTACTAAGGTGGTGTCGGGAGTCAAGTTTGCACATTGCAAAGCTTTGCTTCATGTCCTTCAGGTAGCTTGAACTTGCTGAAGCTCATTTGGATGAACTACGGATGGCTTGATCCTTTGGGCAGGGTACGTAGGCAACCACATTGGTGCAGCCGCTCTCGAGTCGATGGACAGTTCGGCTCAGATTTGAAAGAATCTTCACCGAGGTGGAGAATTGTTGGAAAGAGAGGATATTGTCAAGGAAGTCGACAAGGATCGTCGAGGGATCGTCGAGGAAGTCGTCGACGAAAGACGAAGGAAGCAGCAGCAGCAAAACATGTTAACAACAGAAGCAGCAGGAGATCGGTCGACCGCCCGCAGTAGCAGGAGATCGGTCGACCGGCCCGATCGACCGACGTGCACAACATGCACAAGGATGGAGATCGGTCGACCGCCCGGTCGACCGACTGAAGTGACCCAACTCTCTGTTAGGCGCCCGGTCGACTGCCCGGTCGACCGGCGCATAGGGTCGGTCGACCGCCCGGTTGACCGACAGTCGGGTGCGGGTTGTTTTTGCTGATTTAGAAATCTGATTGTATAAATACGGGATTTCTAGGGTTTTGTTGTATGTTGGGAAATCTGAAGCTCTCTTGAGATCAGAGGTCCTGTAAGTTTGTAATCGATTTTCCAAATCAATTAAATCTCTCTTTCATTGCCCCGAGGACATAGGCATTGAGGCCGAACCTCGTTACATCGTTGTTTGCGTGTTCTTTCTCTGGTGGTTGACATTTGTGCTGCTTTGGGAATTGTTCTTCGTGCTTGAGAGATTCAAGGATTCCTCTTCTGGTTGTTGTCATATCACAACACATATATCCATTATTGATTGATTTGAGTTTACCCCTTTATTGATTTTTTTGTTTTTGACAAAAAGGGGAGAACATTGTTTTGTTTTTACTTTA
This sequence comes from Agave tequilana, assembly GCA_038442645.1. NCBI lineage: Eukaryota > Viridiplantae > Streptophyta > Magnoliopsida > Asparagales > Asparagaceae > Agave > Agave tequilana. The sequence continues at coordinate 34,587 of JAVJIF010021514.1, forward strand.
ACCCCTTTGTTGATGATTGACAAAAAGGGGAGAAGTATTTTAGTATATATGCATGTTTTCCTTGTTTTATACATAAAGGGGGAGAATAATTTCTTGTTTATGCATATTGTTTTATTTTGCAAATAGGAGAAAAAGAATTTGATGTGTTTCATGCTTGTTTATGCATGTTCATCTCCTTGTATTTGCATACATGTTTATGAGCTTTCATTGCATATTTATTTGTTTATTGTTATGCATGAGTTAAGGGGAGCTTCTTTGAAGCTTTACTTTAATCACAATAAAATTAGAAATGAACACTTCAATCTTTTTCTCCCCTTTTTTGTTTTCTTTTTTCCTATATCATTAAAGAACAAAAAAAAAAAGAAAACATAATCAAAAATCAAAAATAAGAATTGAAAATAACAACAAAATACCAGAGCAAAAGAAGTCTAAATGGCCCCGTCTTCCACTAGTCACAAATGACTATCTTCTTTTTCCTTAAAGAGCCAAAAAAAGGAAACAAAAAAGAAATTCAAAACTGATAAAAAAAATAAAAAAAATAACAACAAAAGACTGGAGCAAAGAAGCCTAAATGACCCTGTCAGGAGATTCAAACTTTTCAGACATTATATTGGATGGTACTATACTATCTCAAAAGGATTATCACCTAAGTGAAGACAGTCGGGATGTCTAATAAAATATTGACCATTCCGATTTCTAAGTGATTTTGGTTCCTCATATCGCCAATTTGGCTATAGTAGCAGCTTGTGGATGAAGAGTAATATTTGGTATTTACCGAGTTTAATTTGAATTTTTTAAATAGGCTAAAAGGCTCATTAGTGCTCCGGAAGTCTCCAAAAAGAGTTGATGTTTTCTTGTGGAGTGTAGGGCTTACCGCAATCACAAAAGTGGAATAAGGAAGGTTCCTAGATATTTTCTACAATCACTCCTTCATGTCACAAATGCCAGCCTCAAATCATCATTGATGATTATTCATGGACATTCGGAGCCCAAAGAGCAATCGTTGTTATCAACATGATGCATTGTAGCTAATTCTCAGGCAATCTCGATGTCTTCATGGTTGTGTGATAATTAATTTGATTAGGAGGAAGAATCAGTGACAGAGAACCACCGTTAGTCGTGTAGGAATGTTGAGAAGCTAATGATTATTTTCTCATGTGTTTACAAAAACAGAGAAGGTAAATTGCGCAAAACTCCTCTGTAGCATTGGGGTTGATGCGCAAAACCCCTACACTATCAAAAGCTGGGGGGCTAACTTCGTCAGTTTAACCATTAATTAAAAAGCACGTGGTATGCACATAAAAACTAATTAATCAATTAAACACTATTTTAACCACCGAATTAATTAACTAATAAATCATAATTAAATAATCAATCAATCAATTAATTAAATTAATTAATTGATTGATTAAACCCCTCCTCCCTCCCCTCCCCCTCCTCCTGCCCGCCTCCCCGACCACTGGCCCACCTCCCTTTATGCCTAGGCCTAGCCCGCCTCCCCTCCCCCCGACCCACCTTCCCTCCCTCTGGCCCTGTCTCACCTCTTCCTCTTCCCTTGCCCGCCTTCCCTCCATTCCTTCTCCCTCCTCTATGCTGCTGCCAGATCTGGCGGAAGCGAGGAGGGAGGGAAGGGAAGGAGGCGACCTCTCCCCTCCCCACCTCCCTCTCCCCCCTGATCACAGGGAAAGAGAGGAGGGGGAGGGTTGGCTCGCCTCCCCTCCCTTCTTCTCGCGGCTGCCAGATCTGGCGACGACATAGAGGAGGAAGAAGGAAGGGAGGAGGGGAAGGGGAGGCGAGCCGGGGGAGGGTAGGCGGCAGGCCAAGGCCTTAGGGAGGAGGCAGGAGGGGGAGGGGAGGTGGGCCCCACCTCCTTTAATTAAAATTTTTATTATTTGATTTGTTAGTTAATTATTTTTAGCATTTAATTAATTGTGGTAATTAGAAAAAATAGAGTTTAATTTATTAATTAGGGTTTTACGTGTTATGCACATGCTTCTTATAACGATAAAATTGATGGAGTTAGCCCCTAGGGGGCAATGTGCAACTTTTGATAGTGTAGGAGATTTTTCGTAACAACCCTAATAGCACAGGGGTTTACCCAAACATAGATGCGCTCACGGATGTAAGGTTGCCGGAAGAATAATTTGTAGGACCAAAGCACACTAGCCGTACAGCTCAATGACAGACACTAAAAATTGTCTACCTTGATCACCACAGAGCATAACTTTTATCATTGAGAAGTTCGTGGTGTCATCTACATTAAGGCCAGTTTGGATTGGAAAAGGATTTGAGAAAACTATAATTGGGCCCGTAAAATCAATTTTTCTTGGGGAATTTTGTGATGGGCCCCACTCTGTCACTTTTTCACCCAAAATCTACCGATTTGCTGTGAAAGCAAAATGCCCCTTTCGCTGATGTTTCACTGACACTTTCTCACATTTATTTTTGAAGCAAAACAAACAGGTCAGGACTAAAAGGCCTCAGGCCCAATAAAAATAAAAACACCCCAACTTTCCGACAAGTTTTTCCAACCAAACAGGCCCTTAATTACTTTAGTTTTGAAAAAGGTCATAAAAAGAGGAGGTGGTTAGAAAAGAAGGGCATTGGAGAGAGGAGGCTGGGAAGGAATGAGCTGTTTGAAGGGAAATGGGGGTATAGATAGAGAGAATTAGTTTCCAAAATTAAAATTTAAGATTGAAATGTTAAAAAAAAATTGGCACTAAAATTGGCAAGGCAAATTGGTTATTTCACCCATATTCTAATCATATTTTTAGATATTGTTGGTACTATGCAAGTAATTTATCTCACCCTATCTTTTACTCTTGATGGTTATTTTATTTCATTTTACACTTTCTCATCTTCTTGAAATCTAAAACAATTAACTTTTTTGATTTTTGTGATATTATTGAAGGTGAAAAGTAGAAAAATTGAGGGTATTTATTATAAACACTAAATACATTTCGAGACGCGAGACCCCATATTGGAGCTTAGTCTCATTATTTGTAAATTAATAGATTCGAATTCAAGAAGTAATGCAGTAGAGAGAAAATCGAGGGTTTAGGGAGAATAAACAAAATCATTGGTTTGACACTTCTTGAACTTGAAAACAAACTCCAAAAATAGTGTGTATTACAACATGCACAATACGTTAAGTAAATATCCCTACATTTTGACCCATGCAACTCCACTTATAATTAAGAGAGAAACAAATTTAACTTTTTTTTTTTTTTTTTTTTTATCTTTTCTGATGACTACAGGTGTAAGATAACTTTATCTATTCTTAATGCACAGCTTACTCCAGCAAACACATTTTGAGTAAGTACATGACTATTATGTTTCTTATACTAGCACACTGCGGTCGAGCGATGAGAAACCGACTGACGACTGTGATGGCGATGAGAGGGAGAGAGGAGGGCGGAGAGGAGAGGGGAGAGAGTAAGAGAGAGAAGAGAGGGGAAAGGAGAGCTAGGGAGGAGAGGGGGGGAAGAGGGGGGAGCGGAAGAGGGGACGGAAAAAGAGGGGAGCTGACTGGCGGCGGATCAGAGAAAGAGAGTGAGACGCAGATACGAGAGAGAGAGGGGAGACACACAGACAGCTAGACGGATGGATAAAATTTGTGGAGGAGTCACGGGATCTCTCTTCGGTTGGTTTTAATTTATGTTAAAGAAAAGTAAGCACGTCATTTAGGGATCAAGAGCAAAAGGTTATTATTGGATCGGATTCTGATATTAGGTAAATTGAATCCAAACCCGACCACTTACATAAACCCAAACTCCCCGCACTTGCTGCAGCCGCAAAGCTCCAGCGTCGTCGGCGATAGAATTTAGGTCTGCAACAGCCTCCTTTCTCCGCTCACTTTCAGCAGCAAGACGTAGCACGCCCCACTCCTCCTCTCCTCCCTCTCAAAGCTCCAGCTCCATCCGCGATGGAATTTAGGTCTGCAAAAGCCTCCTTCTCCACCCACTTTCAGCAGCCAGAGGTACGCCCCACTCCTCCTCCCCTCCTCTCCTCTCTCTCTCTCATCCTCATCCCTTGTTTAGAGTTTCAATCTCATTTGATTTATCGCACGCACAGTTCTCTGCCGGCGGACATCTCCGACCCCTTACTCCACAGAAATAGTTGGCGACAAGCCCATTCTCGTAAGCCAATGCTTTTTCTTTTCTCGAGAATCTAATTTTTATAAATTTTTTCTTTTTTTACTATTCATATACATTTAATTTCATATCAGGTTCGAGATTACATCAGGTCGGCCTTGTATGATCCCGATCATGGCTACTTCTCGAAACTGTCTGGGCCGGTCGGATTGCTCGAGAAAAGCATCCGCTTTAATCAGCTCCAAGGTATTATGCACTTTTTAAATGGAATGAGATTTGTACTCTTATTGTTGTTCTTACCCAAGATATTAATTACGTGAACGAAATACCTCATTTTCCTCAAATTGATACAATCTTCTTATTCCTCGAGTTAACACCAGCTCAAATGTTATAGTGTTATTGGTTTGATGTCTTGAAGTAGAAAATATACTTTGTGTTCTTGCCATTTGCCAAAAATAGAGGTGATTTGATAATTATGGATAAAATGTAGGATTCATTATCTAAAACCAACCTACTTTAATTGCTCCTCTGCTACTTTCTCTGTTGATTGAAGTTTCAATTTTTTTTCACCCATAGAGATCATTTGAAGTAAATATTATTGGTTTCAACATGGAATATATGTATCCTTTGGTAGTAGACCACACTTGATTAATCTATTGTAATAAAATAGAAAATTGTTAAAAATAGTATTAAAACCAGGATTATGTAATACTAATTATATAAAGAGTAATTGTTTCCTTATTATGGAATTATAGTGGCTATATATTCGGATATTGCCCTTATCAATAACATGCACAATTCTCAGTTTCTTTAACTGATTTAACATGGCATCGAGCCTCTCAAAATTTTTCTCTGTTGAACATCATTTTCATGTCGTTTTTGAGCCTGCACTGGAATGCTCAAGTAGCGGGTACCTAGTGTCAGACCACTTTTTCTTTTGCGCTTTATCAAAATTTTCTCCTCGTTGAAGTTTCTCTACTCACTTGGCATCATGACAACGTCCTTGACTTCAACAAGTTTGGCTTAATGGGCTACACACGATCACCAACATCACAAGTTAGCGTTGGTCACTATGCATTGTTAGCGTCTACTTCCCACTCTCCCAGTCATGACCTTATCACCTCATTGCCTCGCCAGCCTACATTTGCATCCTCTCCTTCTCCCAAGCAATTGGCAATAGGTCATTTGTCTTCAAATCGTGTCTCCCTCTAAGCCGTCGACTTCAATTGTGACTTCAGTCCGACATCTCTCTTTGCTTCAAACACGAAAGAGAACAAAGATTGTGAAGAAGTTGCTTCCTCAAATCATGCCTCCTCTTCAGCATCAATTATGTTTTCTTCAATCTAAGAGTGTTTGTAACCGGTTCTAATTCTCAAACCACTCAGATCTGATTCAAGATTTGCATCCAATTTGCATTCTACTCACTGCAGACTTGATTCGACAATTTTGACAGTGCACGAGAAGAGCATGTGTGTTCTCATCAAATTTGAATCCTAATTAAGATCTAACTTCTCTCCGAATCATATTCTCACCCGCTTTAGGTTAAGACCTGATTGCAAATTGAAGTTGGATTCGCTTTAGGAATCGATCTGCTTCTCTTGCTTGCGAATCGAGTAAGCTGCCTTCTTCCTCTCCAATAGTGGCTTCCTTCTCTAATCACATGTTCCCTTCTCTAAACTCGCCAAACACCACATCGTCTGCTTCTACGATGACTTCTTCATTTAGCACGACATCTTCATTCTCATTGCAACTCTTTTGTTCGCCTTTTCTCCTGGATTTGCCACTAACTGGTTCTTTCTTCCGGCTCTTTTGCATCACTCTGTTTGCAGTTTTTTCCATTAAATATTTCTTCTTTGGCTACTTCTATCATGGATATCACAGTCATCGACATAATTCCCCACTATTTTAGTATCCTTCTTGCTTCAAGCGAAAGAGATCTCGTGAGTTTTGGAGTCCGCCCTGAGTATTCTAAAGAGACGTACAGGCTCAAAATCCACCTTTTGCCACGTGAAAGCGACAGGTTAAGTGCTCCATCATCGATCAGAATCCATCACTACTCCTTAGAAGATGCTCTCAATCGTATGACATCTCCTTTTTGTTGTTCACACCCATCCAAACCTCAATATTTCATCCGTCGTGAATTTGTATGGGGATGTTCATGGATACAAGTTTTTTGTTCCTCCGTCTTCGAATAGTGCTGTGTGGGATCACCGTCAGTTTTCAGATTTTTTTCCTATTTTTTTATATTCAAGCTCACAAATTTTCCTCCATCGTGAGTTTGTGAGGGGTGTTAAAGAATAATATTAGAATTAGGATTATGTAACACTAATTATATTAGGAGTAGATGTTTCATTATTATGTAATTGTAATGGTTGTATATTCAAGTATTGCCCTCATTAATAACATTCACAATTCTCAGTTGATTTAACAAAAAGAACTTTAGCATAGCTGTAGGACACTAGACCGTGGGAGTCTAGTCCACCTCAAAATTTAAAGTTGGTTTATAAAGTGAAAGTTCCATATCCATATAACTTCCAATACCTAGCAGTCTTCAGTAGCAACATTAAAATTAGGGGAGTTTATCTGGTTACAAATTTGATACTGATAGATCCTAGAGTTTTCATTACACTTTTTCTTTTGGTTTTTCCTTGGGCAAATTAACTTGATTGTGAAAACAATATTTATTAGGTATCGTGAAAACATTATCAGAAAACAATATAGGAAATCTGCTTAGTTATCGGATTTGTGCCCATTTTTCATGATGAAAAGCATTAAATCATGATGATCTAAGTGAAAGAAATGCAATCATGATGATCTGACTGAAAGAAATGCGAGAAGATATAACGACGAAACCCTACAAAGGATACACAAAGAACACTTATGTACTAGGGTATTGTGAGCAAACTTTTTCCTTACTGGGTAAAAGGTTATTGGAGTTCTGAAGAGATGATATGATCTGAATGGTTAAGACAATCTTTCAAGCCTCTCTTGAGGAGCTGGCTATAGTTTTTGTCATCTTTTATATAACAACTGAATGTTTATGTTATCATTTATAACATAGGTTTTATGAACATAGATAGTTTGAGAAAATATTAATACTCAACCCCATATAATCCTTTCAAAACAATAACAACTAGTCTTCTTGCTTGTGCAATAATGTACGGACTTCAAAATAAGGGAATGACGACATATTTGAGATTAGCTTTTTTACATTGCATGAAGCCCGAAAGAATCCAAACCTTCACAACTTTTAAAAAAGAATAGGTGTGGACCATGAAAAAAATGCAAAATTATATAATATATTAATAATATTGAAATATTCATAATTTTTACAGATAAACATATGCAATGATTTTTTCCCTACACTTAAGTACAATGATTATTTTACAGTATGCCATCTATGATATTAACAATAAACAAAAAAAATTAAGAACTAAATTGTTCCTTTGTCATTTGTTCCTCTACAAAAAATAATCATGTTTTTCTGCCCCCTCCACAACTTTTACAAAAAAATGGTGTTATTAATTTAGTAGCATGATAGGTTAATCCATTCCTAAATTGTGTTTGTAGTAGTAGAAGATTTAGTAGCTACATAACTTCTCTTCTTCAGCAAAAATTTAAAATTTAAATTTAAAATTTCAAATTGAGAAGTTATCCCCATGTTGTTCCTACCACACCCTCCACGACTTTCATTGTGACTACCATTGTTGTGCCATCACTACTATTATTGTTACAACTATTGCTAATAGTTGTCATCATTGCATCTATTCTTTTATAACTATCATTCCGTCATAGCCATCATTATCAATATTAATCTTATCACATTGGCTCTACCATCACGATTGTCTACTATTACTACTACCACACTATCACTGTTACTTCCATTCAGGTGGGGGATAAATAGTTGACTTAGAAAATGTTAATAGTGTAGCTACAAAATCTCTTTGCAGTTAGCAAGAATTTATTTTAGGTTCATGGAAAATTGCATTTAAAATATTATTTTATTTAGATTTGTTTTTTCTATATTCATATTTTAAACAAATGTCAAATTTGTATTCAAAATTCCTTGCTATATATAAGGTGACAGTAAGATCTCCCCAAATATTCGTGTTTTTTCATCTGTATGTTCTTTCACTTTGTATGAACTCTTCTCAACAAAAATTTGAGATTTTCCCTTTAAGTTTGATTTAGGTAAAAGAGTGGGAGTGAATTGTTGAAAACTTGACCATGTTCATTGTATTAAATATCGGCCGATTTACCGGTATATCGGCCGAGATATCGGTATTTTATCCAAAACGATACGATAAGTGTTAAAATTTACCGGATATCGTTTTGGACCGATATATTGCCACGTGACCGATATATCAGCCGATATCTGAGATGAAATATCCGATATATTGGTCGATATAGTTACTTATTTGGATAATTATTATTATATTTGCTTGAGAGATTATTTTATTTTATTCTATGTTCATTGTGGTATTTTAATGATGTTTGGATAATAACTTATTTCTTTTAATAATATCTTATATGTATTGACTATAGATATATTAACCGGTATTTAGTACCATATCGCGATATATCACTCGGTATCCGGTATATAATTTTACCAACGGTATGTCACCGATATCTGATATTTAAAACACTGACCATGTTAAAGCTCACATTGTGGTTGTAAAAAAAAGGAAAAAGGATAACAATTTGGAGATTGAACTGAACTCTTAAGTACTTATATAGCAAGTATAAATCACAATGCAAATCTGTTAAATGCCATGTCCAAACTCCAAGCCAAGAAGTAATTTTCTTTATTTTTTTATTTGAAAAGTCCATATTTTTGTTTGTCTATTTTATCATTCAACAATTTTTTAATTATGATATTTTCTCCCTTTTTTTTTAACAATTAGGACTTTTCCAGTCTATGGATGTGGAAACTACTAATATAGCTAAATTAATACTTTTCTAAATTTTTCGAGGAGTTTTTTCCACTCGGAAACATTTGATGTTTCTGTTCATCAAGTTGGTAGTTGATATAACCATCAAGTTAATAGGAACTCTTCCCCTAAAATGAACTTAATAGGAATTTGCCATATTCTCTTTATTTGAGGGGAAAAAGATGCTTTGAACTACAGTAGAAATATTAAGTGGAGAGAGAAACAAAGAGATCAGACCCAGTTATGAAGCAATTTGGGTTCAAAAATTCTGAAGAATGAAGAGAGAATTCTGAAGAATGAAGAGAGAGAGAGAGCAGTTCGGGTTAAAAATGTTTTGAGTGATGTAGAGAGAGAGAGATTTGTTTTAAAATAATTTGGAACTTTAAAGTTTAGATGCAAGAATGTCTAGAAAATAATGATTGGTGGGGGGAGCTGCGAACAGTATAAATTGAAAAGTGTTCAGTGGTGAAAAGTGAAAATGTATGAGTGATATAGTGATTGGAGGGGGGGAGAGAGTGTTTGTGTGTGTTTTGAAATGATGTGCTGACAAATTTTGAAATGATTGGTTGACAAAATTTTGAAATGATTGTGCTGAGATATGTGCTAGAACAAAATGGGATGGGGATTTGGAAGATTGACTTTTTTCTCAGATTTTTGCTTGATTTTTGTGAATATAGAAGAGCAACGCATCATCATAGGGGAGGGCATTCGCTCTCCCTTTTTTGCTTAGTATAGATAATAGATGACAAGCTGAATGTAACAAAGAGGCCAGTAGTAGAACGATGATAAAATATTACGCACAATGAATCTAGAAAGAAAGATAAGAGTTGAAAGATGTTGCTTTCAAGTACAACTATAGGGATTTCCAGGACATCTCTTATAAAAGACAATGGTTGAAACTTTGAATTCAGTTTAGTTTCTTCATTTGTTATGATAGATATATACAGAATGTCAATGGATACAATCATTGTACTCATGGTTCAAAGACTCGGCCGAATCGGAGACGATTCGGCCGAGTCGTATCCGTCTCGGCCCGCTCCGAGACGAGTCCGAGTCACGAGTCGATCGACTCAACTCAGAGGAGACCGACTCGGCCGAGAATCAGAGTTGACTCGGTTGACTCGGCTGAATCGGTCATGACTCGGCTGAGTCGACCGAGTCGATTCTGATTCTCGGCCGAGTTGGCTCGAAACGTATATTCACCCCGTGACGAATGGGTAAAAATAAAAAAGAAACTTATCTCTCTCGCTCAGATCTAGAGATTGCCGCTGCTGCCCGATCGTCGCCGCTCAGATCTGAACTCCGCCGCCGCCCGATCGCCGCCGACCGCTCCTCCCCAGCCCCAGGTGATGTTCCTTCCTCTCTCTGTCTTTTTCCCGCTCCCTCCCTCTATTTCTTTCTCTCCCCCTCCCTCTCTCCCCCGCTCTCTCTCTCTCTTCGCTCTCTTTGTGTCTCTTTCTCTCACCCTTCCTCTGTTTCTTTCTCCCCCTCCCTCTTTAACCCGCTCTCTTTCACCCCCTTTCCATCTCCTGTCTCTCTCTGTCTCTTTCCCTTCCCTTCCCTCTCTCTGTTTCCGATCTCTCCCCACTCTCCCCCCTCCGAGTTACAAGAGAAGCAGATGGTGGTGGTGGTGGTGAAGATGTAAGGTAGTGATGATGGCGGCGATGGTGATGATAATGATGGCGGTGGTGGTGATGATGATGACAATAATAAGGGCAACAATAGCGCTGATGGAGGAACTTATAATCTTGAAGGTCATATGCAAATGTTGAGTTTGACATCAGACCAACATTATGGTGTGACATATGTCCATAACTACAAACCACAACTTGAGAAATCTACGAGCACTAGTATCGGTTTATCTACTTACCGCAGAGATGAATATGATGATGATTTTGTGCCTCTTCGCACTTCAATGTGAAAATAAGCATATTAGCATGTATTTATGAATGTAGTTTGTGCAATTTACTATATTGTGCATGTATTTTGATATGCTTCTACCGACGGCGCGTGTATTTATGCTTTCGCTTTATGTTTAGTGTGCTAGGTGATATGTTTTGGACATGTGATACATGAATGTGGATGTCTACATTTTTTTAAGATTTGTCGTGATTTTTTTAAATTTTTTGAGCTTTATATGTAGCGTTTTGCGCGTATCGCCCGAGACCGATCCAAGTTGCCGAGACCGATCCGTCTCAGTGCCCGCCGAGTCGGCGGCCGAGACCGCGATTGTGAATCATGATTGTACTTGCTTTCTCCCCACAATAAAGAAGAAAGATTATGCAAGGACTTCCCAAGCTTACAATGTATTGTCAACTAAATTAGTGTAAATCAGAGCAAGGGTGTACAACTTCAGCAAGATTTGGATTTTATAAATTGCCTTTAAGTGAACACAAATTGAATTAACTATTTCATGATATAACAGGTCTCAAATTTTTACCAGGACAGGTTTGGCCTTTAATGTCTAATTATGGACTGGCAGTGACATTTTGATGAGCCCTGCCGTATCATGATAGGATATGATAGGTTTTGTTGGATGATTGTCTTCTTACAGTGTTAAAAGTTCATGGCAATGGGTAACTAGTGTTTGAATCACGTTTCACAAATGCCAATCAACAAATTTTGTACCAAACTAATATAATTATAAGATTATCATTATCAGCCCTATACATGATTTCTTATAATTTCATGAGGCCTCACTTAAAAAAAAAAAATCTCAAAGATAGAACAAGATCTTAAAGATATCAAAACATTCATGAAGTTTTACATTTTGGATCCGATTTAGAGTAATGTGAGAACCTCGATCTTATCTGTGGATTAGGGTTAGATTTTTTACTTGGATGACCTGGAGCCAATTTGGATCCAGTTTGGATTGTGCTGCCCTTGGACCTATCCAGATTATTATTCATAGGTAACCCTTGGATTGATATCTAATCTTAGTGCATTTACATGTTATTGGGGATTAAGGATCCTGATGGAGACCCCAACGAGATCTGAACCTGAACCTATGATGGATAGGATTCGAAGTTGATGGCAGGATCTGAACCTCATGCCAAACCTTAATTAATGTGCATCCTATAATCGAGAATTAATTGTATCATGCATGCATGTTCAAACTTTAAATTATGAAATTAATAATATTACTTAATATATCCTCTCATATTAAAAATGTTATACCGTGCTAGATTTCCCAGCTCTCACTAAATAGTAAATGTTCTTTGTTCGGTATCAAAGAACCTGTTAATGATTAACTAATAACCGGTTATAATCCATGTCAACCTACAATGACATCCCTATACCTCGTCACTCTTCTTTTCCTAAATCTAACCCTTAAATTAACTTTGAATCAAATTATTCAATCTCCTTTGTATTGGTTTGATAAATTCAATTTAAATCATTGATCCATTAGGTGAACTTAAAATTTATCCATTATGTGAACTAAAAGGTAAAAATGTTAGTCCATTTTTTCCTGACATGTATGCTTTCCAGTGCCAAAATATTTAATTGATTTTGAAATGTTCGTATCTACTTGTACTATGATGTTGTTTTAAGAATTCTTTACTTATGTTATCTTGGAATTCCTAGTTAGAATTGATCTAAAATTGAACAGTATCCTAAACCAGTTAGTATTTAGTAGGCTAATGCTGATACCTTGTATACTTTATATCCTCAGGCCCAATGGGTGTGGAGAAGCTGAACTTGACCAAAATCAAATCTGAACCAAAAGTCTTAGTGCTACAGCTGGGTTCAAATAGTGATACTGTTTTGGGTTGATGAATAGGTAGTCATGTAGAAAACTCAAATTCGACCCTCTTCTTCCTCTTCCTAATTGACACTTTTCCTTTCCTTTTGTCCAAAATAAGTTTCTTTTTTGCATAGCCACCCAATTGGTTGCTTGCTGTGCGCAGTTGTTGCCTATTCGACTTAAAAATGGTAGAAGTTCTTCTGGACTGATGTTTCTTCTTGCACACACCATTAATCATAGTTATTAAAGAAATCAAAAACCCCCAATCATTGATTTATACTGTATTGGGCCATTTCTCAATAATCAAATATCTACCATCATGGGCGCACGCGCACACAGACTAATGATCCCATGTCGTGGGGGCAAATTTTTACAACTTCCTCCTCCATGGCATGAGTCCATCACATTTTGGATGCATGACTCTTACAACTCGATGACAGAGGAATTTGGGTCCTGCATTTTTTTCCTTACATTTTTAATGGATGGTTTAGATTGTTAGCCATCTGTGATGTATGATTTATTCGTAAATTAGTCTAGTCATGACTCATAAAGTCAAGCAGTCCTAAGGTGCTTGAGGGATTAAAAAAAATCTCAAGTCAACACCTCAAAATTGTGAGGTTTTTATTTTCCAAGCATGCAATTAAAGAGCTATGTTAAAGAAGAATATTAGGATTAGGATTATAATACTAATTGTAGTAAGAGTAGGAGCTTTCTTCAACTGATTTAACAGGCCACTGAGGTGATTTTATTTCTGCTATTCTTTAAAAGTGGCTGAAGTTTGAATCTTTGTTCAAATGTACATAAGAACGGTCAGTTTCAGGACTCATAGGATTTGACTTTACCAGATGCTAGTTCATGAACTGGCGGAATAAGAAGATTCATGTTTTGGTTTGGGGAAGAAAACTAGATAGGACACAGTTTTTGTTAATTATACTATGGGTATGAAATACAAAGATACACATTTGAATTAGCCTTTTTAGTAACACTGGCCAAATTCAGTGGAGGGGCACCTTTATCCCCTCAGTATGATGAATTCACGGTTATCCGGTGGCATCAACTTTATCCCGTGTAGTAGAAATCATGTCACCCAGGATTTTCTGCTTTAATAAACATATATTAGGTGCAAATTTGTGAGGAGTTTTGAGAAACATGTGCTTTTGATGTTTATGGTTTCTGCAGGCTACAACACTTCAACGTAAGATCGTTTGTTTTTTCCTTTTGGCAGCTTGTGCAGCTATGCTTCTCACCTGTGTGTGATTCCAGCTTGTAATGGAGCTTGTTTTGCAGTGTCCTGTTCGTTTTTCTCTCTCGTTTACCATTAGAATTCCATAATACTGCACATTGGTTAAGTCTGGCTGAATCGATCATAATGCCTACATGGTTCTGGGTGTCAAAGATGTGAATTGCACGATGTTTATTGAATTTTTCATTTGAGAAGAAAATGTGAACCAAGAAATAGGAACATTTCTACAATGATTGTTTGAAAGACTGGCGTTGCAATGTATTCTTGCATTACACGAGATGTATGACATTTTATATTTCTGCTTTCTATATCTCCTATTTCTTATTTAAGCATCTTAATTAAATTTTGTTATGATTGAGAATCTGTATACTTTCTATAGTTTGTTTAAGCGATATGCTGTTCTTTCCAGTGTTCTAAATATCCCGATATAACCCCGATATTGCGCCGATATTGCATTTACGGCACCTAGCCGCAATGATTTGGCACATCCAACAGATATAGCGTTTTTCATCCAAAATCGCCGATAAATAGGCATGGACCCGATATATCGGCCGCAATTTCGTCGATTTTGGACCCGATATAACGTTTACACCCAATTTCTAAGTTAGATATTTGGGTAATTCGAGTGATGTGGCAATGTGACATTTTTGAAGATTCAACATTTGGATAGTGATTATGCATTCATAGGCTTAATGCAAGTTATCGAGTTAAGTATATCTTAAACATATAAGTATGATGTTTTATGCAAATTTATATAATTTATGCATATATTGTCTTATTGAGATGTGATTTAAGACAAGAAGATATGTATATTTACAGTCCAATTTTGACATCCGATTTTTGAAAATATCCCCGATATATCTCCATCTCTGATAAATTTTCCCGGTCGATGTAGCCGTTGTGGCCGCCATTTAGAACACTGGTTCTTTCTTCTATTAATATCATTTAAAAGCTTCTAAATGTCGAGAATCACTCTACTAGCGATTACACTACAATTCCCTTTTGCGACACTCGTGTTGATATTTTCATTATAGCCTAGTGCAGTATCCTTTTTTGCACTTTGTTGTGGACTTCTCCAATAGGTTTTATATCATTTTTAATTGACAATTCTATCTTTTAGGTAGGTCTGCATACTTGAAGTACTTGGATAATCTCTACAAGCAGCATGACATTGCGTGGTTTACCCCAGTGGAGCTTTTCAAGGTAAAGTTCTCTTGAGAGAAAATGTTTGGTGTTTTCAAATTTCTAGCCTTCCTTTTTATTCTTTTGCACAAGGTAAATCAAGCTTTGAACCACAGGTAATCACATGATGTTCATGCTTGTTTCTGATAATGCTTGTGGTTCATCTGATGCACAAACTGTTTTAGAATATCAGTTTAGGTGTTATAAAGTGAGCATATCGAAGCTGGAGTGTTATAAAATTGAATTCATAATTTTAACTGTTACTTCTGTGAACTAAAATCTTTGCGGAAAATAGTGATAGCAGGAGGAAAGGTTGATTTGCTACATATCAGCTCAACTTCTAGACTAGTCAGACACTAGACATATTCCAAAAGAAAAAGAAAAAAAATGTCTCTAGTTTGTCTATATTTTCGCAAATTTCAAACCCACCGACTTTCTTTCGCGTGCCTTTAACTCCTATAGTGTATTCCTATGAATACTTGGTATCTTGTCAATGCAAAAATCCCGTTTTGCCACTAAAACCAAACCTGTTCAAACCAATCCTTTTCCCAAAAATATTAGATTTACTCTCCTCACTATCTCCAGTAAACTCTGTCTTCGCTCCTCTTTATTGCTTTGCCTTTACTCCAAATCTCTCCACCTTTCTCCCAATCTGACCAAAGTTGGCCATGGAATCAAGATCCCAGGGCGATTCTGTCGTTGAAGTAGGAAGCGACAACGACAAGGTATCTAAGGCTACAGAAGCCATGCCTAGTTTGCTTGAAGTATTTTGATGATGGAGAGTGCAATAAGCACAGCAGTATGAGGTTCTATCTTGAGGAGTTGTTGAGTATATTGGTACGCAATGATGAAGAGTGCTATGCGAAATAATTTATTCTTCTACAGATTATGTACTGGTTAACCATATTGTGGGTTCCAAACACCAAGATAGATGCATCCCGCAAGTTCGACAAGTGACTAAATAGTGTGGACAATAATAGTATTGCCTTGGCAGAGATAAATCATACTGACACGTATAAAGCCATAAAGACGGCTAAAAAAGAATGGGTTAGATCTTGAAAGTCAATATATGCCTAGTTATCCTGACATTGTTTAGGTAAGCATTGTCAAAAAAATTTTGGAATTATTTTGAATGAAATTATCTCCTTATAATATGAAATTGTCCATCTTTATTATATAACTATGTCGTATCTACCTTTATTATGAAACTTTCTGCTTTTATTATGAAATTATAGATATATGTCTTTTCATTAATCAATTGTACATGATGTACGTCGGCGGCTGTTACAAACTATTTGTAGAAGTGTTGCAACTCACTTGGGAGAGGCCCGTGGCGACCTTGAGTTTCAAAAATTTCTAACACCTATCACATGTGTGTTAGGGGTTTATCCTAGAGGGGTTTGGTTATGGTTTAAACTAATACCCAATTTAGAACTGCGTTATGGAAAAGTAACTGTGTCAAAAGTAAATCTCTCTGGCAGAACATTAGGTGAACTACTGGCAGAATCAACCAGACAACCAACTGCTCAAGTATAGTGCAAGTAGTGAATAACTAAATAGAACTGTAAAAATAACATATATTGATGTATTAAATAAAAGCAGGTATAAATGTAAAGCAAGCAAAATAAAGAACACAAGAATTTTAGAGTGGTTCAGGCACTCCCTCTACATCCATCACCTAGATGCCTCCTCTTTAGGATTTCAAAGTCCACTAACTTGCTTCCAACCGAAACAAAATCTTGTACAACTTTGCAAGCACTCTTCACCCAAGAGCTTGGACTTCCACCTCTTCACTCCAAGAGGTAATACAAGCACAAAACAATAAATGTTGTGTTCTCGTCCCGAAGAGAGAACCAATGAAGCACAATTGTCTCTAAAAGAAAAGTACGCTTTGAGGCTCTAGGGTAATTAATAAAGATTTTTTCCCCAAATGGTGGGCACTTAAATTCTAGAGAATTTATCTCGAGAGAATATAGAAGAAGAATTGCAGGGATATTCTCAAGAGTAAAAGCTTTTGATTGAAGTTGGTGGAGTATGAAACTTTGGAGCAATAATTTCAGTTCTCTTGTTCAATTTTATTGACAGTTCTTGCTCGTTGTCTTCGTATGTTCTTCAATCCCTTATTAACAAGTGATTTGAGATCCAGCTGCCTGGAGAAGAAGAGGGTCAATTCACGTTAAATCCTCAGCTCCAAGTTTGCCATAAAGGGGAGTTGGACAACTAAGATAATTACCTACGGTGATGACAACAAAATTTTCTACACAAGGGAGGAAAAGTTTGATTTAACAAGCTAAAATCAAGATGTAGTAATATGAAGAAGTTCAGCTCTCATCCTGTCATAATTAATGCCAAACGACTCTTTGAAAAAGACAACTTGAAATCAAACAAAGGAGAGTGGGTGGTCACATGGTACACACCCGTGTCCCAATGTTGAGTGTGATAAGGACTGATATAAAGTTATCTTGAAATATAAAACCATGTCTATCATGTCACATGTCTCCAAAGTAACTAAGATTAAAATATAGGAATACACAAATGTTTCTTAACGAATAAAAATCAGCACATAGTATTCTAAAAGAGAAAATCTTGGTAGGATGGTTGATTTGTTCTGGTAGAGTGGACATTGATATGAGAAGATAGTTATAATCTGAGAGAGTGAATACTAGTGGGTGAAAAAGGAATTTAGTCAAAATAGGGAAGCCCTGGGGAATTTCTTAAAGTGCAAAATTGAGGATTTTCTCATCAATTACCTCACATAAATAACCAAGGAGGCATGACCAGATCATGGCTTCTCTTGGATAGGGCCTTTGCAATTACAAATGACTTTCGCAGTTTCCAGAGGCTCTACCATCAAGCATTATTTTCTACATTTCACTCCTTTGCTCTTTGAACAGCTTGATGAATTCTTTAATTAGCTTTGACTTGAAATTTTGAATAAGAGTGTCTTATCCTATAAAAATAAGTCCAACAGCAAACAATTAGTACTTAATTTATAGGTAGTAGCATCATCAAAATTCTAGGATTTTGCACATTGTAAGTCTTAATATCAAATGTTGTTATGTTAGACATTCAAGAGGGGTGCACCTCCAAGGAGATTCGCACTCCTTCCTAATCAATGTGAGCATAGCTCCCTGAAGCTGATCCATTGACTCGACATACCTAATACTCATAAAAGTATCATTTCTTTGTTTGAGAAAATACAAAATCACAAACTATACTCAGGGAATCTCCAAAACGCATTATTAGCATTGCTTATTTTTCACAAAGTCATAAACAAATTTATTTGCTATGGAGAAGTACATGAGTGCAAACATTACTTCTTTTGCACACTCAAATTGTTGGCCAATATCGATAATCACATTATGCCACCATGCAGGGATGCAGATTGTTTCGTTCATTGTCTTCTCAATATTTCAAATATGTTCACCTTTAGGGCTATTAGTCGGCATGACATTGTTGGTTTGAGATTGCTGTGTATAGTTAGAGGGATTGTTATTTCACAGAAATACAGACAGTTTCAATATGAAGGTAGAAAAATTATGGCAACATGTACAAATATGGATAGTTTCAATAAAGATGGATAGTTATATAATAAAGGGGGTCATTTTCGTATTATAATCAAGTTTCATTCCAAGTAATTCCAAAAAAAAAAAAAAAATGAAAAACACTTACTGAGATCATACCAAGGTAACCGGGCATGTTGCACTGTTAAGATCCAACTAGCCTTTTTTTGGCCTTCTTTGTGCCTTCGAAGGTCTTGGTCTGAATTATCATCTTGCATACAATGCTATCGATGTCCTGTACATTGTTTCAAGGGTGCATCGCATCCATCTTGTTGTTGGAAAGCCATAACATGGTCAATTGGTACATAATTTGTAGAAGAATAAATTCCAGCTCCTCTGGATAGAACCTCCCATTGTGATTCCCCTTCCACTCTCTACAATGGGAATAGTTCCACTAAATAAGGTGCTGCTTTTGTTGTCCTAGTTACCTCAATGATCTTTGCTTCCTATGCTGAACACTTCTTATGCTGACAACATTACAGAATTGCCTTGGTACTTGACTCCATGGCTAATTTTGGTTGGATTGGGAGGATGGGGGAGAAATTTAAGGGACATGAAAGGGAATAAAGAGTAGAGAGAGAAGAGGGGGGGGGGGGGGAGTTTACTGAAGAGAGTGGTGAGAGTGAGCCAATCTTTTTTGGGAAAAAGGTCGGTTTTGAATGGTTTTTGCTTTTTTGTGGGGGGGGGGGGGGGGGGAATGGGGTTTTGGCACTGACAAGATACAACGTATTCATAGGAATACTAATATAGCGGGTCTAGCGGAGTAAAGACATGTGAGAAAAGGCTAGGGAGGGTCAAAATCACTAAAATATCAGGGTGCTAAAACACATTTCCCCCTAAAATTGATCATATGGTCTTTCCTCTTCAAGCCTACATGTTATGATATTCCTTTGCAGGGAACTAGTGGTATTTAGACATAATAAAAGTTAAACCTACTTTACTTTACCATGTCTACAAATTTATATGCTGTTTTACCATAAATTCTGCCTATAAGCTAATTTTTGGTGGAGTTAACCATACCTTCCTGTGACTGGAGCCTGCGTTGCATTGTCAAACAAGAGGACTAGGAATGGAACTATGGAATTATTATTAAGGTATTTGGTCATGGTTTTGGCTTATTTTAACTGTTGCATTACTCAGAATGTAGAGGTTAACAAAACGGGATGGCTTCTAAGTCTGATTTGTTAGTCTGTAACTCAGTAACTTACCGTATTAGGAGGTTATTGGAGAATTGGGTAGACAAGATAACCTTTTCCACAGTTCATTGGAGATAAGGTGAACCTTCATGTTTCCAGGGGCAACAAAGGAGATATATATCACTATAGTGCATGCAAATAGAATATTGGTTCTTTACATGACCTGTCACATTTTCTTTATTTTATTTCCTAATTTATTTAAAAATAGCATTTTTGGTTTATATAATACATATCTCAGCAGGATCTGTTGTGATATTCCTTTTTCCCCTCCTTTTGCTCCTTTATTCCTGCAGCCGTGGTATGCACATGGCATTGCAGCAGCGATATTGCGCACGGCTAACCTCTCAACCCCTTTAAAGGTGTGTTTCCTTTCTCAGCCTTATTCAATTTTCTCTCTGTTTATTCTCTTTTCTTTCTTATTATAAAAAAAAAATTATTGGTGAATTAAAACATGGGTTCTAAAAGGAACCAGCTCTTCGGAGGTCAATTGTACAGCTATCTAAATCTGATAATATATTCAAGTCCAGATATAATCTAAGAAGAAAATAGAAACTCAATGTCTCCAAACCTGTAGCCAATTTATTGTATTGTCTTTGGATCTGTCTGAATATCTGAACCCAACCTTATTGAGATAACTCTTTTATTTTCACTTATGTCCAATTTCCCTCCTTGCTCATCACTATCACTATAGAACCAATCACAGAATCATCACCACCACCTTTTCACATGGGCCATATATGGAGCAGAACTATACTGAGAAGGATCCACATAATATCTGGCAAAAGTGTACTATCGGCTGTCAACCTGATGGCAGCCCTTTGAATTGGCTCTGAATTCCTGTGCAGGGGATATTATAAGAAAGAAAGGACTTGCTATACAAACTATTAGGTCAGTTGACGGGTAGGAGAATCTAATGGGGGCGAACAACATAAAAGGGATAACTGAGAACGAACACTAGAAATCTCAATTTAGGATTGTAACCCAGAAAAGCGGTTTGAAAATTTCTCTAGGGCATCTCACCCAAAAGTGCACTTGCTAACAATTGCTCAAACAAGTTTTAATATCCATCAACTGAATAATTTCATAACAGTGTTGGCCTTATATAGACTTACATCATTAGAGATTTTCCACCACAACCAATGTGGGACTAAAAAGAAACTAAAAATAGGATAAAATAGAATAACTACTAATCCAACTCAAATAGGCTAAGAAAGTAACTAGATGTCCCCATCATCCTCCGGTCAAGTGTAAATCTCGGCTCTTCAATCGGGCC